>SNQJ01S0043177.1:17675-50510 GCA_010110895.2 Picea sitchensis | reverse complement strand
TTGGGGTTCAGGAATTTGGAGGCCAGACCAAATTTCCCTGGTTTGCGCAAAGTTCTGAGTTGCGAGAAGCAGAGGAAGAGATCCAAACCATTGGATCCAAGCCGCAGGAGAATCGTCAGATCTGAATCTTCATGGGGTATTGCATATCATGAGTTCAGAGGATAGACCAAATCCTTTGGTTGTGCGAATTCCTGAATAATGAGAAGTAGGAGCAACAGTTGGATCAGGTTGGGAGGAATCAGTTTCGACTATAGAAGTTGTGAAGTGCTAAGGGCCGAGGTCTCGGGTGAACATGTGGCACGTCTGCTTGGTGGGGACCACATGGTTGAAAGTTGAACACTCGTCGCCTAGGAGGGAGTCAACACCCTGTTGACTTCTCGTGCTTCAGGATCTCATGAGAAAGGAGCACAAAGGCTCAACAAATGAACTCGTGAAGTTGCAAGTTGCGAGAAGTGCTAAAGGAGTCAAATATTCTCTGACTTTTGCATCTCGGGGTTTCGTATAAGGACGACCTGGAGGTTCAGCCTTTCAACTCATGAACTCATGAGTTGCGAGTGGTGCCAGTGATTAACCCTAGCCGACGGTTATGCGTAGAGGGTGCTAACAAGGAGGAGCCATACCCCAGCGCATCTCGGGTATCAACATTTGGTGAAGAAAAGTCGAGGGTCTTCAACCCACGAACACGTGAGTTGCGAAAGGTGCTTGCGCAAGGACCAGGTTATGGTTGTATGGAAGTGTAATTCTCACATCTAGAGTTAAGGTGGACAGGGCAGGTTTTTCAAGAAGGACCTGTGGATACACTCTTGTGTGTGCAAGAATTTTTCGTAGGGAAATTGAAGAGTCAATCCGACTCAGAGGAGAATTAGAACGATCCTACATGGATCTTGGCCCGAGGTTTGGGGTCTGCATCATTTGTGGTATCAGAGAACAGAACAAGTTCTTTTCTTTATGTAGCAGAGAAAAGAGGAACATTTTACAGCCATGCTGCCGAGAAGAAGAGATAGGCCAATTCCAATGCCTGATCCAGCAGTGGAGAGAGAAATGCATGAATTACGTGCTAGGTTTGATGCCATGGAAACAACACAGAGGCACATAGTTGACATTGGAGATATCAGCGAAGCTGAAAGTGAAAATGAAGCTAGACACGAAGGAGAAGAAGTTGCGGTCGAAGATGTTGCAGATGAACGTCGATTCAGGGTTGTTGCAAGGATAGGTGCCAGAGAAAAGATGGAGATTCCCATGTATGAGGGAAACTTAGATGTTGAAGAGCTTATAGACAGGATTAGAGCTCTGGATAAATACTTCAACTATGAGGATGTCGAGGAAGACAAGAAAGTCAAACATGTTGTTACTAGACTTAAAGGGCATGCAACACTATGGTGGGATGAACTGCAAGCTAATATACGTTGCAAAGGAAAGAAGAAAATCAAAAGATGGGATAGAATGGTTGCAAAGATGAAAGACAAATTTATACCCAAGGATTACCAAATCACTCTATTTCGGAGGATGCAAAATTTGAGAGAGAAGTTGATGTCAGTGAAAGAATACACTGAAGAATTCTACAAGATAAACATCAGAGCAGGGCATCGGGAAAACGATGATGAAAAGGTTTCCAGATACATGAATGGTCTGCGATATGAAATTCAAGATGAGATGAGCATGATGACCCTTCAGACTGTAGAAGATGCTTATCAGATGGCTCTGAAAGCTGAAGAGAAGCTAAGCCAGAAGCAAGTTCAAAGAGGCCGAGGTAGAAGTCAAGACAAAGGCAAAACAATTTCCCAAGACAGAACTCAGAAATCTAAAGATGAGGGAAAGAAACCTCAGACTCAACATGAGAGAGGAGGAAGCTCACAGAGAGGGCAGTATGCTGATAGGAATAATTTTCCTCGAGATAGAGGAAGAGGAAGAGGCAGAGGCAGTGAAGTAAAATGCTTTGTCTCTGGAAAGATCGGACATAAATCCTATGAGTGTCCAGATAAGAAGAAATATGGTGGTGAAACTCACATTGTCGAAGATCAAGGAGGAAATGTTGAGGCAAAAGATGATGAGGGTGGAAGATCCTTAATGATGAGGAAAGTTCTCTTGAATCCAGAGAAGGAGGTAGAGAACCCAGCCCAAAGAAACAGTCTGTTTAGGACTGCTTGCAAAACCAAGGACAGGGTATGCAAGGTCATAGTGGATAGCGATAGAACAAACAATCTTGTATCTATAGAGATGGTAGAAAAGTTGGAGTTGGAGAATGTTGTACATCCAAGCAAATACAAAGTTTCGTGGCTACAAAAAGGACATCAGGTAAATGTCACTAAACAATGTTTAGTTGGATTTAAAATGGGAGGATATAAGGATGAAATATTATGTGATTTCATTCCCATGGATGTTTGTCATCTATTGTTGGGTATACCATGGCAACATGATAGAAACGTAGTTCATGATGGGAGAAAGAACACATACACCCTGGAGAAAAATGGTAGGACTCACATGTTGTTGCCGATTAAGAACCAAGAGGTGAAAAAAGAGATGAGAAACACTTTACTTCTCATGAGTGGGAAAAAACTTATTAATGAGGTTGATAAGAAGGAAGACACACAATTTATTGTGGTTAGGAAGCCCATAATTGTTTTGACCAGTACAAGGATAGATGATTTACCAGAAGAAATCCAGGAGTTGCTGGAAGATTTTGCTGATATAGTAGTGGACGGACTACCTTGTTCGTTGCCACCTATCAAGAGTACAAGCCATCACATCAATCTTATACCTGGAGACAATTTACCAAACAAAGCAATGTACAGATTGAAACCGCAGGAAAATGAAGAAATTAAGAGACAGGTCCAAGAATTAATGGACAAAGGATTGATTCGAGAGAGCTTGAGTCCATGCGTTGTTCTGACAGTGCTCAGCCCAAAGAAAGACGAAGGCTGGAGAATGTGTACAACTCAAGGGAAATCAATAAGATTACCATTAGATACAGGTTTCCATGGCCAAGGATGGATGACTTGATGGATTGCTTGAGTGGAGCAAGATGTTTTTCAAAGATGATATCATCAGATTAGAATGAGAGAAGGTAGTGAATGGAAGACAACATTCAAGACGAATGAGGGGCTGTATGAATGGCTTGTCATACCATTTGGCTTAACAAATGCACCCATTACTTTCATGAGATTGATGGACGAAGTCCTGAAGGATTTCATAGGAAAATTCATCATTGTATATCTTGATGATATATTAATTTTCAACAAGACAGAAGCAGAGCACTTAAGGCATTTAGTGGCAGTGATGAGGAGATTACAGCAAGAGAAATTGCTGATTAATATGAAGAAATCATCATTTATGAGGACAAAACTCATTTATTTGGGTTTTGTTATCTCTGCGAATGAGTTGAAGATGGATCCCGAAAAGGTAGATGCAATTAAGAATTGGCCATCGCTGAAGAGCATGTTTGAAGTTCGAAGCTTCCATGGTTTGGAAAGTTTCTATAGGAAATTCATTTGAAACTTTAGTGGAATTAGCACACCAATGATGGATACAGTGAAGAGAAGACACAAATCTTTTCACTAGACAGAAGAAGCAGAGAAGAGTTTCAATCTGCTGAAGAAGAAGATCACGGAACAACCAATTCTGGTTTTGCCAAATTTTAGCAAGACATTCCAGGTCAAGTGTGATGTGAGTGGATTTGAAATTGGAGCATTCTTGAGCCAAGATGACAGGCTGATCGCATACTTCAATGAAAAACTGAATGAAGCGAAGATTAAGTACTCAACATATGACAAGGAATTCTATGCAGTCATATAAGCACTGAAGAAATGGAGACATTATTTGGTTCCCAAAGAGTTTGTTTTGTACAGTGATAATCACGCTTTGCAATTCGTGACTCAACAGGAGAAGTTGAACCAAAAACATGTTAAATGGGTTGAATTCATGCAAAATTTTACTTTTGTAACTAAGCATATTTCTGGAACTGCTAACAAAGTTGTTGATGCTTTGAGCAGGAAATGTTTTCTTATGTAGGAATTTAGAGTCAAAACTTTAGGTTTTGATAACCTCAAAGAAATGTATAGAGATGATCTAGATTTTAAGGAGGCATATGAGGCATCTAAGAATCCAGTTCTCAGGGACAAAAGCCATTGGACCGAATACATGATCCATGATGGGTTATTATTCCGGGGCAATCAGTTATGTATTCCAAAATGCTCCATGAGGGAGAACCTGCTAAAGGAAAAACATAGTGGAGGATTGGCTGGACACTTTGGTCATGATAAGACGTTCTCAAAGTTGAGGACAGATGTTAAGAAATTTGTGGACAGATGCAGGATTTGTCAGCACACAAAAGGGAAAAGGCATAACACAAGGTTATATCAACCATTACCCATACCTTAAAGGTCGTGGGACATAGTGAGCATGAATTTTATATTGGGACTACCAAGAACGCAAAGAGGATGTGATTCAATCTTTGTGGTAGTCAACAGATTTTCCAAGATGATACATTTCATACCATGCCAGAAAACCAGCGACGCAACTCATATTGCGAACCTGTTTTTCAAGGAAGTTATCAGACTTCACAACTTACCAAGAAGTATTGTGTCTGATCGGGATACTAAGTTCATAGGATATTTCTGGAGAACTTTATGGAAGAAGTTGGGGATAAGTTTATCTTTTATCTCAACGTATCATCCTCAAACAAATGGGCAGATAGAAGTCGTGAACAAAATCTTGGGAGACTTGTTGAGGAGCTTAGTGACTGAACACCATAGTCAGTGGGGTCACATTCTTCCACAGACAAAATTTACTTACAATGACTCACTCAACAGAAGCATAGGGCAGAGTCCATTCTAGATTGTATATGGAATGTAGCCAAGGGGAGTTTCTGAATTGAAAAATGTGGAACAAACTGAGTTTAGAAGTGCCAGTGCAGAAGACTTTGCAAAAGGAATGAAGGAGCTTCACAGCCGAGTCAAGGAGCGATTGCAAAGTTCAAGTCAAGAATACAAGCATAGAGCAGATAAACACAGGTAAGAACTTCAATTTGAAGTTGGTGATCTGATTCTTGCACATTTGAGGAAGGAAAATTTCCCAAGGGGAACGTATAATAAACTAAAGATGAAAAAGATTAGACCATGCAAGGTCATAAGGAAATTTGGGGCAAACACATATGAGTTTGAATTACCTGATGGGGTCAGAATCTCACCAATATTCAATGTTGTAGATTTGTACCCTTACAGAGTTGAAGAAGCAGGAGCAGAAAATGAACAGAAAGAAGTTCAATGGACCAAACAAATGCCTATAGCTAAAAAGATACAGATGGAAAATATAATTGACAAGAGGGTTAGCAAGAAGACTAGGAGGAAATAGTATTTTGAATACTTGGTCAAATGGAAAGGACATCCAGTTGAAGATGCCATATGGGAAGATGAAGTAGAAATTCATAAGCATGGGCAGACCGTGCAAGAGCTTATGAACAGGAATTCATGAAAATTTTCAAGTGAGGGAGTATGATGCAGGAGCATCATAAGAAGCCAGCCAAGCGAGCATGAAGGTGGAAGACAGCTGAAGGAGCGCAACACACATTTTGCACATGTTGAAATGTTTTGAAGAAATTAATGAACAGATGTTAATGTAGTGGTTAAGCGAAACATACTTGCATGTTGTAAACAGATCCTAAGTGATTTGCTCTCATCTGTCAATGTAAAATTTATTTAAGCCCAGTTAATGAAAGTAGGTAGATTTGAATTCATAGATTAGATAGTTAGAGTGTAGGAAGGAGAATGGATATAGACACTCTCGCCTTTGTATCATGGTAATTGTTGTTGTATCATTAGCATAGAGAAGAAGAAGAGAGATATAACAAAGAGTTGTAGAGAAGAACCCATGTACAGAAGCAATTGAGTTAATATATGAAGCTTTGACTCAACTTTCATGGTGTTATGATGTTTACTGTTTACATATGTTGAATGATATGCTTACAATGATTTTATTCTCTCTGTTATGCATTTGTTATGATGCTATGTTGTATTGAATGTGTGATTTCATGTTGAATGTATGAAGTCTAAGAGAGAAAGAGAATGAGTTTCAATTGTTCCTCATCCTGAGAGAGTTCCTGCAAAGAGTGCAGTGAAACATTCGCAAGGTGTGCGTTGACAAGGGTTCTGAGTTTTATCTCAGAAATCTTAGGAGCGATACCATTGTTCTCATTCCAGTCGAAGTGCAGGTGAAGCACAGAAGCCATGCAAGGTGTGCGCAGGCTAGTCGAGGCCTTAGAACTTATCAACTAAGGTTGAAAGGTTGAAGGACTGATGTTGCAGAGAGTGCACAGAGTCGAAGAATCAAATACACAGAAGTATTTAAAAGAGTGCCGCAAAGAGTGCGTGCAGGAGTCCTTTCAAGACTTGAGGTTGCAATAGAAAGCTTAGGAGGGTCAGTGCCTTTGAAGTATTCAAAGAAAGATGGGAAGCTGAATCATCACGCAGGAGTTAAGTCTTAGAGAAAGAACGTTGAGTCAATTTGGGCCAGAGATTTAGAGGAAGGAATCGAATGGTCAGAATTATCCATGGAGAACTCGCGAAGTTGCGAGGACCATAGGATCCAGCAAAGTTGCAAGGTGGGTAGGGGTTGGAAGGACTCACAACCCTAGCATCAAGAATCAATGTGAGTTGTTGATCTTGTCCCAACCCACGTCATTGGATCATATCGCGAATTCGGGTTTGGGAATTTGGAGGCCAGACCAAATTTCTTGGTTTGCACAAAATTCTGAGTTGTGAGAAGTAGAGGAAGAGATCCAGACCATTGGATCCAAGCCGCGGGAGAACCATCAGATCTAAATCTTCATGAGGTATCACATATCGTGAGTTCGGAGGATAGATCAAATCCTTTGGTTGTGCGAATTCCTGAATAGCGAGAAGTAGGAGAAACCGTTGGATCAGAACCTCTTTACTATATCACGTATCGGGGTTTCGGAGGTTGGGAGGAATCAGTTTCAACTGCAAAAGTTGCGAAGTTCCGAGGGCCGAGGTCTCGGGTGAACACATGGCATGTCTGCTTGGTGGGGACCACGTGGTTGACAGGTGGACACTCGTCACCTAGGAGGGAGTCAACACCCTATTGACTTCTTGTGCTTTGGGTTCTCATGAGAAAGGACCACAAAGGCTCAACAAAACAACTCTCGAAGTTGTGAGTTGTGAGAAGTGCTGAAGGAGACAAATCTTCTCTGACTTTTGCATCTTGGGGTTTTGTATAAGGAGGAACCGAAGGTTCAACCCTTCGACTCGTGAACTTGCGAGTTGTGAGTGGTGCTAGTGCTTATCCCTAGCTGGTGGTTATGTGTGGAGGGCGCTAACAAGGAGGATCCATACCCCATCGCATCTCGGGTATCGGCGTTTGGTGAAAAAAATTCGAGGGTCTTCAACCCGCGAACAGGCGAGTTGTGAAAGGTGCTTACGCAAGGACCAGGTCGTGGTCATATGGAAGTGTAAGGCTCACACCTGGAGTTAAGGTGGACAAGGAGGGTTTTTCAGGAAGGACCTATGGATACACTCTTGTGTGTGCGAGAATTTCCTGTAGGGAAATTGAAGAGTCAATCCAACTCAGAGGAGAATTAGAATGATCCTGTGTGGATCTTGGCCCAAGGGTTGGGGTTTACATCATAAGTGCTTTGATATAGATAGATAGATTTGTTTATGCTTTGTGATAATGACATATATGGATGTTAGATCTGACTTATATGAATGTGTGAGTGCCCAAATATCTTAGATCTAACCTACTTCTCTATGATAAGTTCTTAGATACATCAGATATGAATGAATGATGTGATTCTCTGTTTTATCTACAGAGTAAATAATGGTTAGATATTGATGAACTGTTGGTGCTAAGTGATCTGTTAAGTAGTACAATCATAGATATGTGTCCCAAATAAGGTTGTAGACACCTGAGTCCTATGACCACCCCTGCCTCTACCTTGGGTGAGACTTCATATGCTTCACAGGTGTTTCCAAAAGGGCTGATAGTTAGGGTTTTCTTGGTGCATTGTTGTAGCATTGAGCCCTGGGTCTGCCCCTATGCCAAAAAATGGTTCTGTTGCTGGGACCTAAAAATGTGATTGTTGGGAACTAAGGAAGAAGAATCTTTGTGCAAAGATCCATCCTAAAACTATGAAATTTGTGTGCATATATTTGTTTCCCTAGTGCACAACATTCTACTTGACCTGTGAAGCTCTGTGCCAAGAAAAGAGGTAAGATCTACAAGCTCTGTTCTCTGATAAAGGTAAGAATAGTGAAAAGTTCTAGATCTGAAATATTTGTGCTCTATAGAAGTAAGATAAGTGGAATTATTTTTTCAAAAGTATGGATCTAGGTATGTTTGATAAATTCTTTCCTATCTTGCAAACTAGGGCATTAATAGATGAAAGAAGGTTTGATATGTGTAGATCTTATAAGAATAGTGAAAGATATGTTATACCTATGCATAGAAAGAATTTTTGGACTAACCAGTGGATGCAGGATCCTAGAAAGAAATGTTTGCAGGTTAGCTACTATGACCCTAGCGTCCATCATAGAAAGAGATGGGAATCATTTAAAAGAAAGAGATGATTAACCCTCTGTTACAGTTGCAAAAAACTGGGACATCTTGCTAAGGAATTCCCTGGAAGAAGACTTAGTTGTCTTTGTTGCAAAGCTATGGACCATGAAGTATTGTATTGCCCTAGAATGATTTCTAATCTTGAAGGAATGAACATGAAACAAGAAAACCCTAAGGAAGATCAAGAAATGGCAAAACCTTAGAAAGACTTCGAGAAAGTATTGCTACAAATAAAAGAAACCCTAAATGACCACCGACATGTCATCTTATTAGAGATATTCAAAGGAAAAGAATGCCTTGAAGCAAGAATATGAGACTTCGACATTGACTGTGTTCTAGATGAGTTAACACAGGTGAATATCATGAAAGAAAGAACTTGGGAACTTTTAGGGAATCCTGCTATGACTCCTTCATTGGGAGGAAAGGTCTATTTAGAGGAAAGCTAATAAACCTATGTGGAAAGCTCACCCAGATATCTATGAATGCTAATGGAACTTCGACAGAGGAAGATTTTTATATTATTAAATTTATTGAGAAAAGTGCCCCATTTACCATGTTACTAGGAAAACCTTGGATTGAAAGAAATTAGGCCAGAAGGCAAGAAGAAGAAGAAGTTTTAGAACAGAAGAAGCAAGAGTTAAAAGATTTCATGACTAGAAGGATCACACACTTAATTGAAGAACAAAAGAACAGATCGAATCTATTTAACACCAGAGACCCGAATGTCGAAGTTGCAAAACACTAGATGACCCACAGAAGATTGAAGTAATTGTTTGAGATAAAGAAGAAGTATCATCCTAGAATCTTAGGAAAGAATCTCGACAACGTGAAGTAACTATGCCAAAAGAAGATAAGAATCAGAATGGAAAAAGGCATACCGAGATGAAACTCACTGGAAATAAAGATAAAAATCTAAGTAAGAAGAGAGATAAGATAGACAAGTTATAGAAGGTTCTAGAGGGAACTTCGCAGAAGGAAAATTTGCAAAATTGGAGCTTCGCCGGGATAACAAAACAACGTCACATGGCACTTCACGAGGGAGAAGATATATAGCTGTTGGGACCAATATAACCATTCGGTCGAGCCCTCGAACGGCTAGAAAATAATTTATGGTTCACCACCAGACTGTTGGACCATGTCTTAACAGACATAACAGAGTTAATGAAGGCTTCTCGACCATTGCAAGCAATCCGTTTCCAAATTATCTATTTATCTCGGTGCACCATGCATTGAGAACACTTTTTCTAATTGTGAATCTAAGCCCGAAGACTAGTTGATTTTACACTGTGATCATTGCACTATTTCACTCTATCCTATTGTGGTGTCTAAGTTACTCCTCGAACCCGATATTTCCAACCCTAAGCATGTATGTCGGATGAGTTCAGCGCTGTAGCGAAAATTGTCGAAGAAGTTTTGATCGACCTCATGATTGAAAGAGTCATGTCGATGTATATAGGTATACAATCTTCATCAATGAGAATGGTGCAAGCCTCTCTATCGACTGCTCACGGAGCCAGACCATCTCGACCATCAATAGAAAAGAGAACCAAGCATAAAGATGACCTCGCAAATGAAAAAGTAATTCCAACCATAGTGCCCGATTACATCCCACCTCTCACTAGTGTGGTGAATCGTGATAGCGTACCAAGATATTTTGAATACACCATGGTCACTATGTACCTCCCGAAGGGGATATGTGCAGTTCGGATAGAGAAGGATAAGATCACAACACTAAATTTTAGCGATTTCAACCTCAAATATCGTAAGATCTATGGTATTCTCTCCCCATACAAGTACCTAACCATAACTAAGGGGAATAATTCAAATATAATCCCCTAGTCGTGGACAATGAACCTCGCATAGTCCACCCTGTTGAATGTCATAAATATCCTACACTTCGGAAGACACCAGGAAGTCAACGCCTATGTTAACATGGTCCTGTCATGATACCATGGTGGCTACTTATGGCTAGACCATCACATTACAGTTGAACCAATGCTGATCCACAAGATCACAGGACTGAGTATGCAAGGACCCAACCCGCGGGACTTTTATCCAGGAAAAGTCGCAGATCGCACACTCGCACAGAAGACCAAGGATACATATGACGATGTTGAGAAGGGAACAAGAGGCTACAAGGTAGCTTTCATCTAGAGTGGCGCAGTGCACCTAGAATGTCAAATGATAGTTGGAAAGTTAGTAAGGAAGAACCAACCTATGAAGGTCACTAGCTTTGTTGTTGACCTCGTAGGGAAGTGCATGGAAGGCCTATAGATGAACTGGGCAAAGTACCTAGTTAACCAATTGGAACTAGATTGCTGAGAAGAACAGGATCAAGGTTATGAATTTCATTTCAACTGGCTTCTGGTCCTCATTGCATTTTTTTCTTGGGAGATGTTGAAAGGGGCGACCTTCCCAAACATCGATCCGTTTGAACCACTTGGTGCGAAGTTCACTACCCCGTGGTATTCAAATGATATGAACAAGCAGTGGCATTCGAATGTTGTGTTTCATACATACTACCTCTAGCTAAAGAGAACCATCAAAGCCGATCCTCGCATGACTCTTAACACCTTACAAAGTTTCCGACCCTTGTTGAATTTTAGTGAAGATCAACACTTCATCTACATTACAACGCAATCAGATGAACATCAAGAGAAGCTCCAGTCATATTATAAACTTACAGAAGAAGACCTTGAAGAAATCACTAAGGAATGGTTCATCGACCTCCTTATCCCCACCCAGAGGACACTCATAAAGAACAAAATACACCCACGAAGACTGAGAAGGTCCAAAACTTAAGCAACACCTCAGGAAAGACTCATTCAGTGTCACCTAACTGAGGGGGTGATGACGAAGTAGAAGCTGAACAAAAGCCCAATGAAGTAACACCACCTAGATACGAGGTTGACCCCTTGAATAATAGGAAGGTTTCCCCCTCAAAACCTTCTTCTCGAAAGAATTTGAAATCCACCATGACCAAGATGCAGATTTTCCTCACCTCTGATGATTTTGACTTCATCATAGCAGCCTTGAACGATGATTCACTGGAAATAGAAGAGAAACAAGAAGCGAAGCAGGAGGAAATTTATTGTAGAATTGAAATCAAACTCTGAGGGGTACAACAAGCCCTTCAATCCAACCGTACAGTCTCCACTACACCCCTGCCATTAGAAGAACTAGAATTGGGAGATGAGTCAGCCCAACTCCATCGACTAACTGATAAAGTCGAAGATCTCCTTTGACGATCACAAGAAGAAATAGAACAAGACACCCAGGCCTTGAAGCAAGTGTAAGGAGTACTTGTAGAACATTGTTGAGCTGCAGAATAGGAAATGATTGCTCTCTAAGAAAGGTTCGATGAAGAAAAATCACAGATACAACAAGGAAAAGAGCAGTTGCTCATGGAGCAACTCGAAGTGAAAGAAGCGGTCAATAGAGCACTTTGCTCTGTGAAATTCGTAGAAATAAAGGAAGAGGATCAAGTCACATAGCAAGTAGAGAAGCTCGCAGAATCTATCCAGCAGCTACAACAAAGAATAGCATACTTATATCTCCGCACAGTGCCCGAGACTCTGCAGAATGTAAGGGATCAAAGATAAACAACTGCTCGAAGTGCAATTGAGAGAATAAAATCCCTTTTTATGGACTGTAAGCAACTTACTGATCGTCGTTCCCAAACCTACAAGAAACTCACTAAGAATACAGAACTGAAGGCATTGGAGTTGCAGCTCCAAGAGGTGAAGTATCAAGATGAAACGATACAATCACAGCTAAAATCCTTGTCAGCTATGGAAAGAATGAAGTGATCCCAAGAGAAATGCACCACCAAGCAGCAGATCTAGACTATCCAGAGAAAATTTATGGAAGTAAATCAGAGGCTCCAACCTATACAAGATAAGGCTTACCAATTTTTCACAGAGGTCGAAGGCCGAGGAGCAGAACTCGAGCAGGTTGTCACTACAGTTGAACAGTGCCTGGAGGGACCTGTCAACGGCATAGTCATTCAAGATTTTGCTGAACAAGAGGTTGTGACACAACAACAAGTCAAAGCAGCTCAAGCCATGCTCGAGGCTTTCGAAGCAGAACTACCCAGATCAGAGTGACTCGGGATGAGTCACAGGTGAGTGTTGGGGGCCTATTGGCCCTTGACCACGTTTTGCATACCCTTGGTCAAGTTTGACCTATTTTGTAACTTTGACAGCCTGCCAAAGGAGGAGCGCAAGATGAAGCAAAGGTCGTGGTATCTTGGCCCCTTTTTGGGTCCTTTTTGGGATTTGGGATTATATAACGGGTATGGGATGTCAGGCCATGTGTTTACCCATGCTTAGGCTTATTTTGTAAAGTATAAATAGATGTCTAGGCAATGTAAGAAGAGAGAAGTTACAAATGGCTAAGTGTTAGATCTATGTGAATGAAGGATTGTAAGTGCTTTGTGAAAACTGTGTGAAATTTGCAGAGCTACGTGCAAGTAATTGTAAGAAGGCTTGGTGCTTTACCCTAGCTCAAAGAAGTAGGATCTGGCACAGTGCGCGTAGGTCTCCTATCTTCTGCAGAGTAGGATTTTGATGCTATGTGCCTGTAAGAATCTTGACAAAGATAATAAAGAATAAGATTTGGTGCACGTATCCCCAAGGTGAGGGTGAACCACGCATATGTTGTGTTGCTCTGCTTTATGAAATGTGTTGACGTGTTTATGTCTTTACTTGCTAACTGCTTTGATATAGATAGATAGATATGTTTATGATTTATGATAATGATGTATATGGATGTTATATCTAACATATATGAATGCGCTAGTGCCTGAATCTGTTAAATCTAACCTACTTCTCTATAATAAGTGCTTAGATACATCAGATCTGAATGAATGATGTGATTCTTTGTTTTATCTACGGAGTAAATAGTGGTTAGATATTGATGAACTATCGGTGCTAAGTGCTCTGTTAAGTAGTACAATCATAGATCTATGTTCCAGCTAAGGTTACAAACACCAGAGTCCTGCAACCACCCATGCCTCTACCTCAGGTGAGACTTCATCTTCTTCGCAGATGTTTTTGAAAGGGCCGGTAGTTAGGGTTTTTTTGGTGCGTTGTTATAGCGTTGAACCCTGGGTCTTCCCCTATGCCAACATCAGGTTCTTATGTCATTCTGAAAATCTCATCCCTTGTATCTCTTGCTATGCAATAATATCTTTATCTTCCAATGAAGGTATTTTACATTTTATCCCAAGTTATGGTACTATTTCCCTCCAATATCATAAACCATATTAGAGTCGAATTCTTCAAGGTAGAAGGAGAAAATTTGATCTTTTGTTCGCTAGTGGTCTAATCATATGTCCTACATATAACTGCAAAAGAAAACACGAAAGTGTCAGGATATTGAGAAACAAGCGCATGAAAATGAGATAATAAAGAAGGATTAATATTTTTCATCTTGGCTTCTCCATCGGATTATCGAATAGGGAAATCAAATATTTCTTCTTCTCTGGCCATGACACGAGGAGAGGAATAAATCTCTTCTATAGGATTTTCAAATTCTCTAGCTTCCATTTCCAAGAAAATTTCTAATGTTTCAGGACCAATCTATGGATTTCTTGGACCTATTTTTGTGGTGGGGATTTTTGGTAAAATTTTATTTTCCTATCTCTAGGTCTATTCATTCATGAAATCAAAAGAAAGTGAAAAATTGGTTTTTTATATAATGAAAAAAGAGAGTATAAAAAAGAGCTTTTCAATACTCACACAAAGTGAAAGCATTTGGCTTGTTACACTATAGAATTTCTATAGTGAAGTTGGCCTTGTGACTGAGGTATCCTTTTATTTCTCTAGGTCACATAATAGAAAACAAAAATGAAAAAAAAAACATGCATACTTCAACATCTCCCTGGAAACGGCGCCAAAAAGTGATGGTCCAAGGAATAACAACCATGATTTACTATACCCTTGGTTTCCTACTTTAATTTTCAACCCGAGGTTCATACAAACTTAAGAGGTGCTCTGCACTGTTTTTGATGTATGCAATTGTCGGTAGTAAAGGTTTGAGACTGATCAAAGGCTAAAAATGCGTTGTAAAACTAAATGACAGAAAGTAGCTCTGAACTAATTTCCTGAAGAAAACACGTCAATCTGAAAGTGAATCTAATCTAAATTTCATGAAAATAACTTATTCTAATTGGATTAAAGAATACTGGATCAATAATATTAAACTAAAGAAAAAAGATGAACTTGTTCTAACTGCATTAAATAATATTAAATCAATAAGATTAAACTGAAGAAAAAATATGAACTTATTCTAATTACATTAAAGAATATTGAATCAAGAATATTAAAATGAAGAAAAACTATTAATTCAATCTTTTTTTTTATGACTTGAGGAATCAATAACTGAGTCAGTCTCTTACTCGCGTGACATGGGGTTGATTTTGACCACTATAACCTCTAGGTGCCATATGTATGCCCCTTCCGTAGGCATTGGTAAATCAGGGAGATTTGAACTTAAAACTTCATCGAGCATAACACTTCATATCACAACACTTGCCAATTGAGCTTCTCCCCGGGGGATAAAGATTAATTTAATCTAAGGTATGATAGAAAGTGGTTAATATAAATAAATCTATACTAATGCATGAATAAAACAAGATAACCCTTTGATCAATATAAATCTAAATGTCATTTTATTATTTATTCATGCTTTCAGGAAAAGAAGATTAAGCTAAGTCAAAATCTAAAGCTTAAATAGACCTACAAGAGATTCCTATAGGAACTGTGCAGTTCTACGAAAACTATACAATTTCTATTGGAAACTCCTACAAGAAGCAAAATGGAGTCTAAAAAGGTAGTGCAAGTCTTTAAACGCATGAAAACAACTAGAATATAAATAAATGGAGTGAATCTATGGTTCTTAGCCTTGGGAGACATCTAGGAGTTCTCCAAAAGGTTATTGAACATTTCTACAGGATGCTGCTACAACTAGCTAGATAGTTACAACCTTAACAAAAATTGAAACTGATCATGCAAAACTATATCAAAATTTAAGAGAGAATAAAATACTATCTAGGTACTATTTTTTATGCATGAAAACTACAAAAATAACAACAGGGTCCTTGGGCCCTCTTGGATGGGCCCTACCCAAGAAGTACAAGGATACTAAAAGAATATTTAATAGACTAAAAGAAAAACCATATTTATTTCATAAATATCAGTAATACATCCTAAGAAGGAAAGATTTGAGTTCTCAATACAAGTCCTCACAAATTTTCCACACAATCCTTCTCCAAAATTCTCCCTCTCGATCTCCTAGACTATATATCTATATATAGCTAGAGAGTTCGACCTCCCTCCCTAAATAAAGGAGAAAAAAAGGTAAATGAGGGATCTCATCCATTTACACCTATATTGTCAATTGTTGTCGATTATAAGTGGTAATTAATGCACAAGGAGAGCTCTTGGAGGTAGGTAGGGATAATTTCCCTTCATCTTTGGATGACATCTCCTTTAGGGAGACAAGATCCCATGTTTATAGGACGCCAGTGCCCTTGACTCTTGAAGTTCAATCTGGTTGGTGGAATATATGTCTTTTGACAAAAAAATTAGTGCAAAAAGATATATTATACACAAGAATCCACCTCGATTATACATTCATTAAGAAACATACAAAATACCCATGACAGACTATTAAATATGTTCAAAAGAAAACATTAAGTTATTTTCTAGTGGAAAAAATGTGCTAAAGATGAGCCTTTAGATTGGACAATAGTGAGGCTTGTCGTGTAGTACATTGCCATCTTAATTTCCAGCATGAAAAACACATTATCAATTTCATATGAAATGATGAAATAAAAGGTATGATATATTTAGTGTGCAATTATTTTTCTTTTTCTTTTGAGCATAATCAATTTCCTTGGATGTATAAGTTTTCTTTTCTTTTCTTGTAATGATTCCTCATGTTTCTTTTTTATCTGCAAGGTTTGTGGTTTGTGGTTGAGGTATAAGTTATTTTTCCTCAGATGTATAATTTTTCTTTTCTTTTCTTGTAATGCTTCCTCATGTTTATTTTTTATCTACAAGGTATCCATTTGCATAGCTAAATAGTGTAAAATATCAGTTTTCATGTCCTCTATTAATCCTCCTAATTCATTATTTATATGAGTTGTAGGGTTAGAAGATTGAGATTTCAAACCTCTCATGCTTCTACCTTTCTTTCTAGAGGACCTTGAGTGGTTCTTTAATATTCTTTTGATATCATAATATTCCAAGTGATAGATATCTACATTGGATAGAAGATTTAATGTTTCCATCAGATATTCTCTTACTCCCTCAGTAATACAATCTTGAGTGATTCTTCGTCCAGAGTGAAATTTTGAGCTCTCTTATAGCTTAGTTTAAATATCTCTTCAAAGTCTTCTAGATATTCATTGGCTCCTTGTGTCATTCTAAAAATATCATCCCTTGTATCTCTCACTCTACAATAGCCTCTTTGTCTTTCACTGAAGGTATTTTTCATTTCATCCCAAGTTGTGGTACTATTTCCCTCCAAGAACATAAACCATCTTAAAGTTAAATTCTTTAAGGTAGAAGGAAAATATTTGAGATTTTGTTCGCTAGTGGTATAATCATATTTCATGCATATAACTAAAAAATAAAACAAGAAAGTGCCATGATCTTCATAAACAACCACGTGAAAATGAGATAAGGAAGAAGGATTAATATTTTTCATCTTGGCTTCTCCATCAGATTATGAATAGGGAACTAAAATATTTATTCTTCACTGACCATGACATGAGATGAGGACTGACTCTCTTCTAAAGGATTTTCAAATTCTCTAGCATCCCTTTCCAAGAAACTTTCTAGTGTTTCAAGACCAATCTATGGATTGCTTGGACCTATTTTTGTGATGGGGATTTTTTGGTAAAATTTTTCTTTTCGTATCTCTAGGTCTATTCATTCATGAAATAAAAAGAAAGTGAAAATTGTTTTTTCTTTCTTGTATATAATGCAAAAAGAGAGTGTGACAAGGAACTTATCAATACTCAAACGAAGTAAAATCACTTGGGTTGTTACACTACAAAAATTCTATAGTGAATTTGACCTTGTGATTTAGGTTTCCTTTTTATTTCTCTAGGTCACACAAAAGGAAACAAAAATGAAAAAAAGAGAATGCATACTTCATCATCTCCCTGGAAACGACGCCAAAAAGTGATGTTCCCAGAAATAACAACAATGATTTACTATACCATTGGTTTCCTACTTTACTTGTCAACCCGAGGTTCATACAAAATTTAGAGTTGTTATGCATTGTATCTGCAAAATGAAATTGTCGGTAGAAAATGTTTGACACTCATCAAAGGCTAAAAATGTGCAGGAAAATTAAATGAGAAAAATCAACTCTAAACTAATTGCTTGAAGAAAACACGTCAATCTGAAAGTGTATCTTATCTAAATTGCATAAAAATAAATTATTCTAACTTCATTAAAGAATATTGCATCAAGAATATTAAACATAAGTAAAAATATGAAGTTATTCTAATTGCATTAAAGAATATTGAATCAATAAAATTAAACTGAAGCAAAAGGATGAACTTATTCTAACTGCATTAAAGAATACTGAATCAAGAATATTAAACTAAAGCAACATGATTAATTTAATCTAATCTATGATATAAAGTTGTTATAGAAATAAATCCATACTAATGCATGAATAAAACAATCTCACCCTTTGATGAATATAAATATAAATGTCCTTTTATTATTTATTGATGCTTTTAGGAAAAGAAGATTAAGTTAAGTCTGAATCTGAAGCTAAAATATACCTACAGGAGATTTCTACAAGAACTATACAGTTTCTATCGAAAACTCCTACAAGAAGCAAAATGGAGTCTAAAAAGGTAGTGCAAGTCTTTAAAAGCATGAAAAAATATAGACTAAAAATAAATGAAGTGAATCTATGGTTCTTAGCCTTGGGAGGCACCTAGGATTTCTCCAAAAGGTTATTGAACATTTCTATATGATGTTTCCTCAACTGGCCAGTTAGTGATAACCTTAACAAAAAATGAAACCGATCATGAAAAATTATATCAAAATTTAAGAGAGAATGAAATATTATCTAGGCACTAATGGTTATCCATGAAAACTAGAAAAATAACAACAGGGTCCTGTTGAGATCAATTCCTGCTTCCAAAATTTCCTCCCCCTTTATATTTTCCCAACTTATTTTTTCCATTTCTTTTCCCTCTTCTATACCTTCCCTTGTTTCCATTTTTCCTTTTTTCCCTTCTTCTATCCCTTTCTACTTACCATAATTAGTCATATTTCAAAAAACAAAATCAGCGGGTTTGTGGGTTGGCGGGTCTTCATCCCCATATGATTTCCTATGTCACAAGTCTGACCTACTACCTATCTATATTATACTTATCCTTTTTTCCAACTTTGTGGATTCCTAGGGTCGAGCCTTCATTCCCCAAGTTCCACAATCTCTACTTTGCAACCAAAATTATGTGATCCTCATTACAACGATCATATTTGTAGAGGGTCCCAAGCCCTAAATCATTTTATTTCTCCTACATGTAAGTACGACCGACCGTTTTTCTAAAATTAACTTATTTTTTATCATCCATAACCTCGGGTTCACAGGTTCCCAGGTTGGCAGGTTCATGAAAAGCTTCATATTCAAATATGCTCTCGTCCGTCCCTTCCATCCTTGTGCCTTTTCCAATATGAATTAAATGTTGTTTAATGCTAACAACTGATTTTGAAGGCTTTGAAAATATTGTCATTGATGGCTAAATACTGGAGGAGATTACTCATTAAATTGCATTAATTCGCCATTTTCCAAAGGATTAGATTATTTTCATCTCTCCAAAAATATTTATTCCAAGTTATTATTTAGCTGAAAAAATACTCCAGTCAACCTAATGGAAGAAATAGCTAGAAAACATTTTTGTGGTGATACTTTAAATATCTTTGGTTGTGAAGACCATAACTTTTAGTGGTCCAGAGCATATTCATAATACTCCTCTCCTTGTACACAGAAAGACGTAATCTGGGAATCCAGAGTCACTCGCACAGGGTGTGTTCCTGAGGTATTTGAGTGTAAATAACTTGTTGCATGGTGCGTGTAGAAGTACATTCCAAGCCACATAATTATACAACTCCAATATTGGCCCCCCATTTCTCTTTCGCCGCAAGTTTTTCGCAATATGTTGAAGCTCCCAGAGCCAACACTTAACTTCAAAGGAGAAGATTGCATACATTTTCTGAAGAAACATAACAATGGACTTGACCTTCTTCTTGAATATTTGGAGAATCCTACATCTATTCCAGAATACATAACCAGGATCCAGGTCATCTCTTTTAGAAAACCCTTTCGAGAGATTGTGTGGTTGTTCACTAGGTTGTCAGGTCAGGAAAGCACTCCTACCATTTCTCACATGATTTCATACATTTTATATTTTACAGTGAAAGAACATGCCATATTTGACTGGGGAAAATTGATTTGTATCTAAATATCATCCTAGTTATCACACTATAAAAGGGACAAAAAATTATTTATGGCTTCCTATTTGGTATTCTCTATAGTTTATTGTTGTCAATTTCCAAATTTGACTATAAGTAAGAGGGTGAATTGTGAAATAGATCCAATTATATTCTAGTATCATGCATTGTAGAGACATAAGACCTCTCTTTATTTTTATGAAGTTTACAATTATTTTTTCTTGGTCTTCATAGGGATGTTGTTTGGTGAAAATACTCCAAGGATATCTGACTAGGCTAACAAATTCTTAGAGAAAAATGGAATGATAGAACAAATGGAAAATCATAGTGTCATCAGGATATTTTGTTCCAAACAAAATCCCTCTTTTCTCCGATATCATGTATCTGAAAAAAAAATTATTACAGAGGTGGCAAGGAAATACAACTTTGGGCTACATGTTTTCCATGAAAAAAGGAAAAAACAATTTATCCCCTTGCCATAGAATATTGGATATTTCATTTTCAGAAACATAAATAAAATTCATGAGTTTGCAATCCATTTCAACAATGTGAACTTAAAGTATGCGGAAAAGATAAAGGGATTTGATCCTAATAAAATATTTGTAGAACACATTCTTTCGGTGGGATTTAGTAACTCGTTCATCTAGACTACCTTGAATGAAGAATAAGAAGGTAACAACCAAAGTACTCTTGTACATGAAGCTGGTGACCTAGAAACAATGCTCAGTACTAATGAATTTTATAAGAAAAAAGGAAAGGGTCCCAATGAAAGGAGTACCTAGTCTCTAGTTATTACTCTCAAAATTACCACATCCCAGAGAAATTCTCCAATGACTCACCCAGTTAGAAATATTGCCAACAATAGTTCAAGCGGTGGAGGACAGAAGAATCCTCCCCCCGGAAAAATCAAGAATTCACATAAGTTACTTGTGAGAAAGAAAAGAAATAATTTCATACAAGAGGGAGAGGACAACCTTATAGAAAAATACTTCCAAATATTTTCTCTGGATGACATGGAGATAGAGGTGGATATTGAGAGAATATTTCTTACAATGGAACAACCAGAAAATATAACTGAATAAAATTCTTTATTGGAAGTTGTTGCAAATGAGAACTTTAGTGAAGAGGAATCCTTCACTTTTCAAAGTGTTATTTTCGATAAGGAGTCTATAAAATTGATTGTAGAAAGAGGTGATTAGAAAAATAAAAAGGGAAAATATCGCTCAAAGGTTGACCTGAAAGACATGCGTTTGTCCCAAATCTCTAAAATTCAAAGTGCAACTGAGGATGCTCTTAACAATTCTATTGATGGATTAGAAGCTGAAAATGCTAAGTTGAAAGTAAGGATCAAAGAATTGGAAAATTCCTTAATGCCTCTTTCAATCCTGGCAAGTCGTTTTTCAATGGTCAAACCAACCACACCTACCATTAAGTTGAAAGTATCTTCAATTCTAATCACATCAGTCTGGAGCTATGTAGAAAAAACAATATTAAGAAAAGAATGTCACTAATACCAGAAGCATGGGAGGTATCAAAAAATATTTTTTCTTTTGGCTCAAGGGCACATATCTTTCATGAGTATCTGCAAACTGATTTAAAGAACAAAGAAGGTTTCTACACTGATGTTGTCTTACCATTTGGAATTAAAGTCTCAAACATGACAGAATTGAGAAGAAGAGAGGAGGATTTGCCTTCTCCAAGTCGAATAAAACAAATAAATGCTTGATGAAAGGAAAATATTAAGAAATTGAGCAACATTGTTCAAGCATGCAATGAATCCATACTAAAAAGAGAATAATTGTTCAAAATACTCACAGAGGTAGATCTAGTAGGAGGTAATAAAGAAATACAAGACCCTAAATTAATTCTTAATTCAATGTTTCTAAAAAAGCAACAAGTTGACAAACAAGTTGATGAACAAGTTGAGATATTTAAGGGGTTATCAATGGAAAATGTTTATGGCATACTTGAATATAATGAAGAAGAAATAAGCAATTTGCTATTTGATTATTTCATGAAAAATCAATATATTGAGGAAGCAATACATGGTATTTCTCTTGACTTAAGAGACTTGGAAGGTGAATTATTCAACATTAAAATCAGGGATGACATAAACTTCGCACGAATGAAAAACTACATTGAAGATTTGTTAAAAAAGGCAATTGACAAATTAAACAAAGAAGGGAAAGGAGCAGTTGAGACAGTTCCTATAACCATCAATGAAAACAATAAAAGGACATCAAAAAGCAAGTAAAAATGAGAGAGACCATCATAGTAAGTTCATGTTGATCATATCTTTCTTTCTTTATCAGTTTTTTATCTAGTTAGTTCGCTTCTTTGATTAGAAAAATTTAAACAAAATCTGATAACTTATCCCTGTATTCTTTCCAAGTCTTTCTACTCTATCATCGCCCACCATCCTCCTTATACAACTTAATTCTTGTTTGAATTTTATTTATGGTCCGCGAGAGCCCCAATCCCAGTCCTAAAGACAAACACATTTAAATTTCAATGCTTTCTAACAGACTATATATTTCTCATAAATCCTAAGAGAACTATTTTGGGATCAGCTTTAACTGTATTTTATAACTCTGAGTTTTGAGTATAAAGTATTTGAGATTGATCTATCATTATCTTTATTTGAGCACTCCATGTGTTTACTCTATTAAAGTTCTCTTATGCATGCATACCATCTTCTTTTATTTTATGTGATAAAAAATCTTTAGTTTAACTATGATGGATGTGGCGAAATTTTGTCTATCTTTTTTAAGTATATGAAGTGTCAGGTTCCTGGTCATTTCTCGGGACTCTTTTATAAAAAAATATATAATAATTTATTTCTTGTTACCTTTTTCTTGCAATTTTTATATTTCTTTGATTTTCATGACGGACTTCCTCAAAGTCATATACTCTAAAAAATCTAGAGGTCTAATAAAATCTTAAAACAAAGTGGAGTACCACCTCTAAAAACACGCAAGGAGATTTTTACCCTCGTGAGGTTGTCGTTTTGGTCCTGACGGATTCAATCATCAACAAGTCCTTGAGCCCTCGTGGATGATCCCTACCCATGAAGCACAAGGATCCTATGAGAATATTTAATAGACTGAAAGAAAAACCATCTTTATTTCATAAATATCAGTAATACATTAAGAGAACGAAAAATATTATTTCTCAATACAAGTCCTCACAAACTTTCCACACAATCCTTCTCCAAAATTCTCCCTCTCGCTCTCCTAGACTAGAGCTTTGTCTATAGCTAGAAAGTTTGACCTCCCTCCCTAAATCAAGGAGAGAAATGGGTAAATGAGGGATCTCAGTTGTATCTTCAACTGTTATTGATCAGAAGTGGTCATTAATGCACAAGGAGTGATCTTGGAGGTAAGAAGGGATAATTTCCCTTGATCATTGGATGGAAGCTCCTTAAGGGAGACAATATCCCTTGTTTCTAGGAGGTTGGTGCCCTTAACTCCTATAGTTCAACCTAGTTGGTGGAATATATATCTTTTGACAAAAACATTAGTGCAAAAAGATATATTATACACAAGAATCTACTTCAATCATACATTCATTAAGAAACATACAAAATACCCATGACTGACTATTAAATATGACATTAAATCTTTTTTTGGTGGAACAAATGTGCCAAAGATGAGCCTTTAGAATGCAAACTACTGAGGCTCATCAAGTAGTACATTGTTATCTTAATTTCGAGCATGGAAAATACCTTATTAATTTCATATGAAATGATGAAATAAAAGGTATGGCATATTTAGTGTACAATTATTTTTATTTGTCTTTTGAGCATAATCAATTTAATTGTGCTTAGACTTTCAAATGCTAGTAGAAATGAATAAAATGAACATATATGTATTTTTGTTGAGGGAGTTATGTCATCCCATCTGGAAAATTAATAAAAGAAATTACAAAAAAAGATAGAAAAAAGAAAAAAGGAATCATAATTTGGAAGTGTTGTTATTATGTGTATGTAAAGGAGTTGGAGTCAAGTAGGAAATCCGAATATAAAAAACATTTAGTTGCATACTATTTATTTTTCTTATTTTTATGAGAATAAATTTGATTGAATTGAAATGTGTTTTAGAAATGAGATATTTGGAATTTTGCCTACTTACAAATTACCAACAATTTATTTGAGATAGTCAAATTTGATAGTGGTATCTTTGATTTCCTTAAAAACTTGTAAGAGTGGTATCTTAATACACAAATTCTTAAGCTCTCCTAAAAGTTATTTTTCCTCAGATGTATAAGTTTTTTTTTCGTGTAATATTTCGGGGTAAGGAGGGGTTTGTGGTTGAGGTATAAGTTATTTTTCCTCAAATGTATACGTTTTATTTTCTTTTCTTGTAATGCTTCATCATGTTTCTTTTTTATCTGCAAGGTATCCATTTGGATATCTAAAGAGTGTAAAATATTAGTTTTTTTCATGCAGGGATGATTTTAGGGGCTAAATTTCGCTCGTGGGCTAATTTTCCAAGGTTTTCCCCAAAACTTGATTCGCTATTCAAAACATGATTCGCCCAAATTATATAGGATAAAATTATTTTACCTTGAAAATCGCCAAAATTTTATACAACCTATATAAAATACTTAGAAGTTTGAATATGTTTACAAAAATATCGTCAAACATTTTGTAGTTGGCATATGAAGGATTAGTAAGATTCGCTAAGGTTTCTACATTTAAAAAAAAAATCCATCCTTAAAATCATCCCTGTGAATCTTGTGTCCTCTACTAATCCTCCTAATTCATTCTTTATATGAGTTATAGGGTTAGAAGACAATATCCCCCATTTCTAGGAGGTTGGTGCCTTGAACTCCTATAATTTAGCCTAGTTGGTGGAATATACATCTGTTGACAAAAACATTAGTGTAAAAAGATATATTATACACAAGAATCCTCTTCAATCATACATTCATTAAGAAGCATAATAAATACCCATGACTAACTATTAAATATGGCATTAAATCATTTTCTGGTGGAAAAAATGTGCCAAAGATGAGCCTTTAGAATGGAAAATAATGAGGCTCATCAAGTAGTACATTGTTATCTTAATTTCGAGCATGGAAACTACCTTATTAATTTCATATGAAATGATGAAATAAAAGGTATGGCATATTTACTGTACAATTATTTTTCTTTGTCTTTTTTGCATAATCAATTTAATTGTGTTTAGACTTTCAAATGCTAGTGGAAATGAATAAAATGAACATATTTGTATTTTTGTTGAGGGAGTTATGTCATCCCATCTGGAAAATTAATAAAAGAAATTAAAACATTAAGATAGAAAAAAGATAAAATGAATCATACTTTGGAAGCGTTGTTATGATGTGTATGTAAAGGAGTTGGAGTCAAGTGGGAAATGCAAATATAAAAAATATTTAGTTTGATACTATTTATTTTTATTTTTATTTTTTTAATGAGAATAAATTTAATTCAATTACAATGTGTTTTAGGAATGAGATATTTGGATGTTTGCCTACTTACAAATTACCAACGCTTTATTTGAGATAGTCAAATTTGATAGTGTTGGAAGATAGGTTGTTGTCATTGATGTCAACCCTAGTCATGGGTTTTGGATCGCAAGATTGATGAAGGTATTTGGACATGAAGGAAAATGCACATGCAGATACAACACCCATGGATGGATAGTATACATCCTGTTGTTTTGGGTGGTATGTGGCATGTCACGTGGAATCCTAATGGTTGAGGAGAAATGAATTTTTGAAGATGACAAAGTGAATTGGTGAAGGAAGTACATGCTTAGGCCACGAAGATAATTAAAGAAAAGAATTACAAAATAAGAAGTGTTAGTCAGCCCTAATGTTAAAAGAGGGAAGTGACATAAATGGGTATAAATAAACATCATTATACATTCATTTGAAACAAGTCATATTTCATAGGTAATAAGAAGAAAAGAGAATTTGGATTCAAAGGAGGATGAAGTCTTTGGTGATGTGTCCTAGTATGTTTTTAGGTCATCTTACCATTTTTGCTATACTTTGATGTTTTTTCTAGAATGATTTAGATGATGAAATTGCTATGGTATTGAGAGAAGAGGAAATATCAGGGTACCTCTGGTAAACATTTTATCTCTTCATTCTCTATAATTATGGAGATACACTCTGTGGAAGATAGGGTTTGTGATGGAGTCCACGAAGCTAGTCCAATAAATAGGTGTTAAATTAAAAATAGTCATAAAGTCTTCATCCCGAGAATCAAATGAAAGAGGGACAAATTTCATTAAAAGGAAAGAGTACGGACTGTAGTTTCTTGTGTGTGAGAATTTCAAAATTGGATGTTAATTATTTAGCACGGGGAATTACATGCAAGTTCAGTCTCTTGAATAGACTATAATTGAATAAAGGAAGTCTACCATTCTTTTTTCTATAACCTCTTTTGGGGAGGGTTCAAGGAGTAAAAATTAGAGGATTTTCAAAGAATACAATTGAAGTAATATTATCCTACGGGATTAGAATTACTCCAAAGAATTGAAAAGATGCAGTGAAAGAAGTCTCAGGAAGCATTATAGGGTTCTATGTGATGATTGGTTTGATAAGGGTGATGATTTAATGTAAAGTTTTATTATCTCTCATATATTCTTGGTGGAAGGAAGGGGCAAGGATGGAGAGTTCAACTCTCTCTTGATATTGGAGGATTGTATCTTCCCTCTTGGATGTTTATCCCTCCCCTTACATTTCGAAGCTGTAGCTACAGCACAGGTATTACCTTAAACAATAACTATCGATTATTTCTCAAATATTCCTTAAACAATAACTATCGATTATTTCTCAAATATTGTGCATGGTGTATTATGGTGTATTGGTGTAACTCTTATGCTATTGTTCATTGCTCATTGGATATAGTTGAATGGTTTAAGTATAAGTTGAAAAAGGTTTTAAATTATACATGATACTGATTCACCCCCCTCTCAGTATCAACAGATAGTGGTATCTTTGATTTCCTTAAAAACTTGTAAGAGTGGGTATCTTAATACACAAATTCTTAAGCTCTCCTAAAAGTTCATTTTCCTCAGATGTATAAGTTTTCTTTTATTGTAATATTTCAGGGTAAGGAGGGGTTTGCGGTTGAGGTATAAGTTCTTTTTCTTCGGATGTATAAGGTTTATTTTATTTTCTTGTAATGCTTCATCATGTTTCTTTTTTATCTGCAAGGTATCCATTTGCATATCTAAAGAGTGTAAACTATTAGTTCTTGTCACACATGGATGATTTTAGGGGATAAATTTCGCTCATGGGCTAATTTTCCAAGGTTTTTCCCAAAACAATGATTCACCCAAATTCTATAGGATAAAATTATTTCACCTTAAAAATCACCAAAAATTTATACAACCTATATAAAATCCTTAGAAATTTGAATATTTTTACAAAAATATTGCCAAACATTTTGTAGTTGGCATATGAAGGATTCGTAAGATTCGCTAAGGTTTCCACATTTTAAAATAAATTTCCATCCTTAAAATCATCCCTATTCTTGTGTCCTCTACTAATTCTCCTAATTCATTATTTATATTAGTTATAGGGTTAAATGACAATATCCCCTATTTCTAGGATGTTGGTGCCCTTAACTCCTATAGTTCAACCTTGTTGGTGGAATATACGTCTTTTGACAAAAACATTAATGCAAAAAAATATATAATACACAAGAATCCACTTCAATCATACATTCATTAAGAAACATACAAAATACCCATGACTGACTATTACATATGACATTAAATCATTTTCTGGTGGAAAAGATGTGCCAAAGATGATCCTTTAGAAAGGAAAATAATGAAGCTCATCAAGTAGTACATTGTTATCTTAATTTTGAGCATGGAAAATACCTTATTAATTTCATATGAAATGATGAAATAAAAGGTATGGCATATTTAGTGTACAATTATTTTTCTTTGTCTTTTGACCATAATAAATTTAATTGTGTTTAGAATTTCAAATACTAGTGGAAATGAATAAAATGAACATATCTGTATTTTTTTTGAGGGAGTTATGTCATCCCATCTGGACAATTAATAAAAGAAATTAAAAAAAAAAAGATAGAAAAAAGGAAAAAAGGAATCATAATTTGGAAGTGTTGTTATGATGTGTATGTAAAGGAGTCAGAGTCAAGTTGGAAATCCAAATATAAAAAATATTTAGTTGGATACTATTTATTTTTCTTTTTTTTTATGAGAATAAATTTAATTGAATTGCAATGTGTTTTAGGAATGAGATATTTGGAATTTTGCCTACTTACAAATTACCAACACTTAATTTGAGATAGTCAAATTTGATAGTGGTATATTTTATTTCCTTAAAACTTGTAAGTGTGTTATCTTAATACACAAATTCTTAAGCTCTCCTAAAAGTTCTTTTTCCTCAGATGTATAAGTTTTCACGACAGAATTCCTCAAAGTCCTATATTCTAAAAAATCTAGAGGTCTAAGAAAATCTTAAAACAAAGACGAGTACCAGCTCTAAAAAAATGCAAGGAGATTTGTACCCTTGTGAGGTTGTCATTTCAGTCCTAACAGATTCAATCGTCAACAGGTCCTTGAGCCCTCTTGGATGAGCCCTACCCACGAAGCACAAGGATCCTAAAAGAAACTTTAATATATTCAAGAAAAAACCATCTTTAGTTTGTAAATATCAATAATACATTAAGAGAAGGAAAAATATGATTTCCCAATACAAGTCCTCACAAAATTTCCACACAATCCTTCCCCAAAATTCTCTCTCTCGCTCTCCTAGACTAGAGCTTTGTATATAGCTAGAAAGCTTGACCTCCCTCCTTAACTCAAGGAGATAAATGGGTAAATGAGGGATCTCAGTTGTATCGTCAACTATTATTGATCATAAGTGGTCATTAATGCATAAGGAGCGATCTTGGAGGTAGGTAGGGATAATTTCCCTTGATCATTGGATGGAAGCTCCTTAAGGGAGACAATATCCCCTGTTTCTAGGGGGATGGTGCCCTTAACTCCTATAGTTCAACCTAGGTGGTGGAATATACGTCTTTTGACAAAAACATTAGTGCAAAAGGATATATTATAAACAAGAATCCACTTCAATCATACATTCATTAAGCAACATACAAAATACCCATGACTGACTATTAAATACGACATTAAATCATTTTTTGGTGGAAAACATTTGCCAAAGATGAGCCTTGAGAATGGAAAATAATGAGGCTCATCAAGTAGTACATTGTTATCTAAATTTCGAGCATGGAAAATACCTTATTAATTTCATATGAAATGATGAAATAAAAGTTATGGCATATTTAGTGTATAATTATTTTTCTTTGTCTTTTGAGCATAATCAAATTAATTGTGTTTAGACTTTCAAATGCTAGTGGAAATGAATAAAATGAACATATCTATATTTTTGTTGAGGGAGTTATGTCATCCCATCTGGACAATTAATAAAATAAATTAAAAAAAAAGATAGAAAAAAGAAAAAAGGAATCATAATTTGGAAGTGTTGTTATGATGTGTATGTAAAGGAGTTGGAGTGAAGTGGGAAATCCAAATATTAAAAATATTTAGTTGGATACTATTTAATTTTCTTTCTTTTATGAGAATAAATTTAATTGAATTGCAATGTGTTTTAGGAATGAGATATTTGGAAGTTTGCTTACTTACAAATTACCAACGCTTTATTTGAGATAGTCAAATTTGATAGTGGTATCTTTGATTTCCTTAAAAACTTGTAAGAGTGGTATCTTAATACACAAATTCTTAAGCTCTTCTAAAAGTTCTTTTTCCTCAGATGTATAAGTTTTATTTTCTTGTAATATTTTAGGGTAAGGAGGGGTTTGTGGTTGTGGTATACGTTATTTTTCCTCGGATGTATAAGTTTTATTTTCTTTTCTTGTAATTCTTCATCATGTTTCTTTTTTATCTACAAGGTATCCATTTGCATATCTAAAGAGTGTAAAATATTAGTTCTTGTCAAGCAGGGATGATTTTAGGGGTCAAATTTCGCTCATGGGCTAATTGTCCAAGGTTTTTCCCAAAAAATGATTCGCTATTCAAAAAATGATTCACCCAAATTCGATAGGATAAAATTATTTTACCTTAAAAATCGCCAAAATTTTATACAACCTATATAAAATCCTTAGAAATTTGAATATTTTTACAAAACTATTACCAAACATTTTGTAGTTGGCATATGAAGGATTAATAAGATTCGCTAAGGTTTCTACATTTTAAAATAAATTTCCATCATTAAAATCATACATGTTCTTGTGTCCTCTAGTAATCTTCCTAATTCATTCATTATATGAGTTATAGGGTTAGAAGACAATATCCCCCGTTTCTAGGAGGTTGGTGCCCTTAACTCCTATAGTTCAAACTACTTGGTGGAATATACTTCTTTTGACAAAAACATTAGTGCAAAAAGATATATTATACACAAGAATCCACTTCAATCATACATTCATTCAACAATATACAAAATACCCAGGATTGACTATTAAATATGACATTAAATCATTTTATGATGGAACAAATGTGTCAAAGATGAGCCTTTAGAATGGAAAATAATAAGGCTCATCAAGTAGTACATTGTTATCTTTATTTCGAGCATGGAAAATACCTTATTAATTTCATATGAAATGATGAAATAAAAGGTATGGCATATTTAGTCTACAATTATTTTTCTTTGTCTTTTGAGCATAATCAATTTAATTGTGTTTAGACTTTCAAATGCTACTGGAAATTAATAAAATGAACATATCTGTATTTTTGTTGAGGGAATTATGCCATCCCATTTGGACAATTAATAAAAGTAATTAAAAAAATATAGAAAAAAGAAAAAAGGAATCATAATTTGGAAGTGTTCTTATGATGTGTATGTAAAGGAGTTGGAGTCAAGTGGGAAATCCAAATATAAAAAATATTTAGTTGGATACTATTTATTTTTCTTTTTTTTATGAGAATATATTTAATTGAATTGCAATGTGTTTTAGGAATGAGATAGTTGGAAGTTTGCCTACTTACAAATTACCAACACTTTATTTGAGATGGTCAAATTTGATAGTGGTATCTTTGATTTCCTTAAAAACTTGTAAGAGTGGTATATTAATACACAAATTCTTAAGCTCTCCTAAAAGTTCTTTTTCCTCACATGTATAAGTTTTCATGACGGAGTTCCTCAAAGTCGTATATTCTAAAAAATCTAGAGGTCTAAGAAAATCTTAAAACAAAGAGGAGTACCACCTCTAAAAAAATGCAAGGAGATTTGTACCCTCCTGAGGTTGTCGTTTTGGTCCTGAAGGATTCAATCATCAATAGGTCCTTGAGCCCTCTTGGATGAGACCTACCCATAAAGCACGAGGATCCTAAAAGAAACTTTAATAGATTGAAAGAAAAACCATCTTTATTTTGTAAATATCAGTAATACATTAAGAGCAGGAAAATTATGATTTCTCAATACATGTCTTCAAAAACTTTCCATGCAATCCTTCTCCAAAATTCTCCCTCTCGCTCTCCTAGACTAGAGCTCTATATATAGCTAGAAAATTTAACCTCCCTCTCTAAATCAAGGGGAGAAATGGGTAAATGAGGGATCTCAATTATATCTTCAACTGTTATTGATCAGAAGTGGTCATTAATGCACAAAGAGTGATCTTGGAGGTGGGTAGGGATAATTTCCCTTGATCATTGGATGGAATCTCCTTAAGGGAGACAATATCCCATATTTCTAGGAGGTTGGTGCCCTTAACTCCTATATTTCAACCTAGTTGGTGGAATATACGTCTTTTGACAAAAAAAATAGTGCAAAAAGATATATTATACACAAGAATCCACTTCAATCATACATTTATTAAGAAACATACAAAATACCCATGACTGACTATTAAATATGATATTAAATCATTTTCTGGTGGAAACAATGTGCCAAATATGAGCCTTTAGAATGGAAAATAATGAGTCTCATCAAGTAGTACATTGTTATCTTAATTTCAAGCATGGAAAATGCCTTATTAATTTCATATGAAATGATGAAACAAAAGGTATGGCATATTTAGTGTACAATTATTTTTCTTTGTCTTTTGAGCATAATCAATTTAATTGTGCTTATACTTTCAAATGCTAGTGGAAATGAATAAAATGAACATATCTATACTTTTGTTGAGGGAGTTATGTCATCCCATCTGGACAATTAATAAAATAAATTAAAAAAAAAGATAGAAAAAAGAAAAAAAGAATCATAATTTGGAAGTGTTGTTATGATGTTTATGTAAAGGAAATGGTGTCAAGTGGGAAATCCAAATATAAAAAATATTTAGTTGGATACTATTTATTTTTCTTTGTATGAGAATAAATTTAATTGAGTTGCAATGTATTTTAGGAATGAGATATTTGGGAGTTTGCCTACTTACAAATTACCAACACTTTATTTGAGATAGTCAAATTTGATAGTGGTATCTTTGATTTCCTTAAAAAATTGTAAGAGTGGTATCTTAATACACAAATTCTTAATCTCTCCTAAAAGTTATTTTTCCTTAGATGTATAAGTTTTATTTTCTTGTAATATTTCAGGGTAAGGAGGGGTTTGTGGTTGAGGTATAAATTATTTTTCCTTGGATGTATAAGTTTTATTTTATTTTCTTGTATTGCTTCATCATGTTTCTCTTTTATCTGCAAGGTATCCATTTGCATATCTAAAGAGTGTAAAATATTAGTTCTTGTCACTTGTGTCCTCTACTAATCCTCCCAATTCATTCTTTATATGAGTTATAGGGTTAGAAGATTGAGAT
>SNQJ01S0043177.1:0-17625 GCA_010110895.2 Picea sitchensis | reverse complement strand
CATATGCGCCCGTTATACCAAGGTATGGCGCGCATGCGCTTGTTTTTCATGGGCGCGACACGCTTTTGAATTTTTTAGCCAATTTTGTATAGTTTTGGCCCTTTTGTTGTGCTGTGGAGTTAATCCTTGTGTCATGAATGACTGTTTTTCTGTGCTGATGATGCGGAGTTCTTGTCGCCCTGTGCGGACGGAATTTCAGTGATAACAGAGGGGTTTGTGGTTGAGGTATAAATTATTTTTCCTCGGATGTATAAGTTTTATTTTATTTTCTTGTATTGCTTCATCATGTTTCTCTTTTATCTGCAAGGTATCCATTTGCATATCTAAAGAGTGTAAAATATTAGTTCTTGTCACTTGTGTCCTCTACTAATCCTCCCAATTCATTCTTTATATGAGTTATAGGGTTAGAAGATTGAGATGTCAAACCTCTACTACTTATACCTTTCTTTCTCAAGGACCTTGAGTGGTTATTGAATATTCCTTTGATATCATCATAGTAAAACTTATATATATCTCCATTGGATAGAATATTCAATGTTTCCATAAGATATTCTCTTACTCCTCTGAGTAATATGTCAAGCTTGAGTGATTCTTTGTCTAGAGTTAAAATTTGAGCTCTCTTGTAGCCTAGTTTAAATCTCTCTTCAAACTCTTCTATAAATTCATCAAGTCCTTAAATCATTCTAAAACTCTCATCCCTTGTCTCTCTTGCTCTGCAATAATCTCTTTATCTTTCAATGAAGGTATTTTTCATTTGATCCCAAGTTCTGGTACTATTTCCCTCCAATATCATAAACCATATTAGAGTTGAATTCTTCAAGGTAGAAGGAAAAAAAATCATATTTTGTTTGTTAGTGGTCTAATCATATGTCTTGCATATAATTGAAAAATAAAACAAGAAAGTGTCAGGATATTGAGAAACAAGCGTATGAAAATCAGATAAGAAAGAAGGATTAATATTTTTCATCTTGGCTTCTCCATCGGATTATTGAATAGGGAAATCAAATATTTCTTCTTATCCGGCCATGACACGAGGGGAGGAATAACTCTCTTCTATATGATTTTCAAATTCTCTAGCTTCCATTTCCAAGAAAATTTCTAATGTTTCAGGACCAATCTATGGATTGCTTGGACCTATTTTTGTGGTGGGGATTTTTGGTAAAATTTTACTTTCCTATCTCTAGCTCTATTCGTTCACGAAATCAAAAGAAAGTGAAAAATTGTGTTGTTTTTTATATAATGGAAAAAGAGAGTATAAAAAGGATCTTTTCAATACTCACATGAAGTGAAAGCGCTTGGGTTGTTACACTATAGAAATTCTATAGTGAAGTTGGCCTTGTGACTGTGGTATCCTTTTATTTCTCTAGGTCACACTAAAGAAAACAAAAATGAAAAAAAAAACATGCATACTTCAACATCTCCCTGAAAACGATGCTAAAAAGTGATGGTCCGAGGAATAACAACAATGATTTACTATACCCTTGGTTTCCTACATTAATTTTCAACACGAGGTTCATACAAACTTAAGAGGTGTTATGCACGATATGTGAAGTATGCAATTTTTGGTAGTAAAGGTTTGAGACTGATCAAAGGCTAAAATGTGTTGGAGAAATAAATGACAAAAAGTAGCTCTGAACGAATTTCCTAAAGAAAACACGTCAATCTGAAAGTGTATCTAATATAAATTTCATGAAAATAACTTATTCTAACTGCATTAAAGAATACTAGATCAAGAATATTAAACTAAAGAAAATAGATGAACTTATTCTAATTGCATTAAATAATATTGGATCAATAAGATTAAACTGAAGAAAAAATATGAACTTATTCTAATTACATTAAGGAATATTGAATCAAGAATATTAAAATGAAGAAAAATTGTAAATTCAATTTTTATTTTTTTTATGACTAGAGAAATCGATAACTGAGTCAGTCTCATACTCGTGTGACATGGGGTTGATTCTGCCACTATAACCTCTAGGTTCCATATATATGCCCCTTTCGTAGGAACGGGTAAATCAGGGGGATTTGAACTTAGAACCTCATCGAGCATAACACTTCGTATCACAACACTTGCCAATTGAGCTGCCCCTCGGGGGCTAAAGATTAATTTAATCTAAGTTATGATAGAAAGTGGTTAATAGAAATAAATCTATACAAATGCATGAATAAAAGAAGATAACCCTTTGATCAATATAAATCTAAATTTCCTTTTATTATTTATTCATGCTTTCATGAAAATAAGATTAAGCTAAGTCAAAATCTGAAGCTTAAATAGACCTATAGGAGATTCCTATAGGAACTGTGCATTTCTATGAGAACTATACAATTTCTATAGGAAACTCCTACAAGAAGCAAAATGGAGTCTAAAAAGGTAGTGCAAGTCTTTAAAAGCATGAAAACAACTAGACTATAAATAAATGGAGTGAATCTATGGTTCTTAGCCTTGGGATACACCTAGGAGTGCTCCAAAAGGTTATTGAACATTTCTACAAGGTGCTACTACAACTGGCCAGTTAGTCACAACCTTAACAAAAGCTGAAACTGATCATGCAAAACCATATCAAACTTTAAGAGAGAATGAAATACTCTCTAGGAATTGTTTTTTATGCATGAAAAGCACAAAAATAAAAATAGGGTCCTTGAGCCCTGTTGGATGGGCCCTACCCAAGAAGCACAAGGAGCCTAAAAGAAAATTTAATAGAAAAAAAGAAAAACCATATTTATTTCATAAATATCAGTAATACATCCTGAGAAGGAAAGCTCTGAGTTCTCAATACAAGTCCTCACAAAATTTCCATACAATCCTTCTCCAAAATTCTCCCTCTCGCTCTCCTAGACTAGATGTCTATATATAGCTAGAGAGTTCGACCTCCCTCCCTAAATCAAGGAGAAAAATGGGTAAATGAGGGATCTCATCCATTTACACCTATATCTTCAACTGTTGTTGGTCAGAAGTGGTCATTAATGCACAAAGAGTGCTCTTGGAGGTAGGTAGGGATAATTTCCCTTCATCTTTCACTGACAGCTCCTTTAGGGAGACAAGATCCCATGTTTATAGGAGGTCAGTTCCCTTGACTCCTGAAGTTCAATCTAGTAGGTGGAATATATGTCTTTTGAAAAAAACATTAGTGCAAAAACATATATTATACACAAGAATCCACCTCAATTATACATTCATTAAGAAACATACAAAAAACCCATGACACACTATTAAATATGGTCAAAAGAAAACATTAAGTCATTTTCTAGTGGAAAAAATGTGCCAAAGATGAGCCTTTAGAATGGACAATAATGAGGTTCGGCATGTAGTACATTGTCATCTTAATTTCCAGCATGGAAAACACATTATCAATTTCATATGAAATGATGAAATAAAAGGTATGACATATTTAGTGTGCAATTATTTTTCTTTTTCTTTTGAGCATAATCAATTTCCTCAGATGTATAAGTTTTCTTTTCTTTTCTTGTAATGATTCCTCATGTTTCTTTTTTATCTGCAAGGTTTGTGGTTTGTGGTTGAGGTATAAGTTATTTTTCCTCAAATGTATAAGTTTTATTTATTTTTATTGTAATGCTTCCTCATGTTTATTTTTTATCTACAAGGTATCCATTTGCATAGCTAAATAGTGTAAAATATTAGTTTTCATGTCCTCTACTAATCCTCCTAATTCATTATTTATATGAGTTGTAGGGTTAGAAGATTGATATGTCAAACCTCTCCTTCTTCTACCTTTCTTTTTGGAGGACCTTGAGTGGTTCTTTAATATTCTTTTGATATCATAATAGTCCAAGTGATATATACTTCCATTGGATAGAAGATTCAATGTTTCCATCAAATATTCTCTTACTCCTCTGAGTAATACAAGCTTGAGTTCAAGTCTTCATCTAGAGTGAAATTTTGATCTCTCTTGTAGATTAGTTTAAATATCTCTTCAAATTCTTCTAGAGATTCATTAGGTCCTTGTGTCATTCTGAAAATCTCATCCCTTATATCTCTCGCTCTACAATAGTCTCTTTATCTTTCACTGAAGGTATTTTTCATTTCATCCGAAGTTGTGGTACTATTTCCCTCCAAGATCATAAACCATCTTAAAGTTAAATTCTTCAAGGTAGAAGGAAAATATTTGAGCTTTTGTTCATTAGTGGTAGAATCATATGCCCTGCATATAACTGCAAAATTAAACAAGAAAGTTCCAGGATATTCACAAACAAGCGGATGGAAATGAGATAAGGTAGACGGATTAATATTTTTCATCTTGGCTTCTCCATTGGATTTTGAATAAGAAACTAAAATATTTATTCTTCACTGACCATGATAGGAGATGAGTATTGACTCTCTTCTAAAATATTTTCAAATTCTCTAGCATCCCTTTCCAGGAAACTTTCTAGTGATTCAAGACCAATCTATGGATTTCTTGGACCTATTTTTGTGATGGGGTTTTTTTGGTAAAATTTTTCTTTTCGTATCTCTAGGTCTATTCATTCATGAAATAAAAAGAAAGTGAAAATTGTTTTTTTTTTTCTTGTATATAATGAAAAAAGAGAGTGTGACAATGAGCTTATCAATACTCACACGAAGTAAAATCACTTGGGTTGTTACACTACAAACATTCTATAGTGAATTTGACCTTGTGACTTAGGTATCCTTTTTATTTCTCCAGGTCAAACAAAAGGAAACAAAAATGAAAAAAAAATCATGCATACTTCAGCATCTCCCTGGAAATGACGCCAAAAAGTGATGGTCCTAGGAATAACAACAATGATTTACTATACCATTGGTTTCCTACTTTACTTCTCAACCTTAGGTTCATACAAACTTAAGAGTTGTTATGCATTGTATGTGCAAAATGCAATTGTCGGTAGAAAATATTTGACACTCATCAAAGGCTAAAAAAGTGTAGGAAAATTAAATGACAGAGAGAAACTCTAAACTAATTGCTTGAATGAAACACATCAATCTGAAAGAGTAGCTTATCTAAATTGTGTGAAAATAAATTATTCTAACTACATTAAAGAATATTGGATCAAGAATATTAAACATAAGTAAAAATATGAACTTATTCTAATTGCATTAAAGCATATTGAATCAATAAAATTAAACTGAAGAAAAATGATGAGCTTATTCTAACTGCATAAAAGAATACTAAATCAAGAAGATTAAACTGAAGCAACATGATTAATTCAATCTAAGCTATGATATAAAGTTGTAATAGAAGTAAATCCATACTAATTCATGAATAAAACAATCTCACCCTTTGATGAATATAAATATAAATGTCCTTCTATTATTTATTGATGCTTTCAGGAAAAGAAGATTAATCTAAGTCCGAATCTGAAGATAAAATAGATCTACGAGAGATTTCTATAAAAACTGTGTAGTTCTACAAGAACTATACAGTTTCTATTAGAAACTCTTACAGGAAGCAAAATGGAGTCTAAAAAGGTAGTGAAAGTATTTAAAAGCATGAAAAAATATAGACTATAAATAAATGAAGTGAATCTATGGTTCGTAGCCTTGGGAGGGACCTAGGAGTTCTCCAAAAGGTTATTGAACATTTCTACAGGATGTTTTTGCAACTGGCCAGTTAGTGATAACCTTAACAAAAAATGAAATTGATCATGCAAAATTGTATCAAAATTTAAGAGAGAATGAAATATTATGTAGGCACTAACTGTTATGCATGAAAACTACAAAAATAACAATAGGGTCCTATTGAGATCAATTCCTTCTTCCAAAATTTCCTCCCCCTTTCTATTTTCCCAACTTATTTTTTCCATTTATTTTCCCTCTTCTATACCTACCCTTGTTTCCCTTTTTCATTTTTTCCTTTCTTCTATCCCTTTCTACCTACCATACTTAGTCCTATTTGAAAAAAAAAAATCAACAGGTTTGTGAGTAGGTGGGTTTGCGGGCCTTCCTCCCCATCTGATTTCCTATGTCACAAGTCCGACCGACTACCTAGCTATATTATAATTATCCTTTTTTCCAACTTCATGGATTCTCGGGGTTGAGCCTTCATTCCCCAAGTTCCACGATCTCTACTTTGCACCCAAAATTTAGTGGTCTTCATTACAAGGATCAGATTTGTCGAGGGTCCCGAGCCTTAAAGCATTTTATTTCTCCTACATGCAAGTATGACTGACTGTTTTTCTAAAATTAACCTATTTTTGATCATCCATAATTGTGGGTTCATAGATTCCCGGGTTGGCAGGTTCATGAAAAGATTCATATTCAAATCTTCTCTCATCCGTCCTTGCCATCCTTGTGCTTTTTCCAATATGCATTAAATGTTGTTTAATGTTAAAAACTGATTGTGAAGGCTCTGAAAATATTTTCATTGATGGCTAAAGACTTGAGGAGATTACTCATTAAATTGCATTAATTCTCCATTTTCCAAAGGATTATATTATTTTCATCTCTTCGAAATTATTTATTTCAAGTTATTATTTAGCTGAAAAAATACTCCAGTCGGCCTAATGGAAGTAGTAGCTAGAAAACAGTTATGTGGTGATACTTTAAATATCTTTGGTCATGAAGACCAGAACTTTCAATGGTCTAGATCATATTCACATTACTCCTCTCCTCCTACACATAAATACATAATCTGGGCATCCAAATTCGCTCGCATAGTGTGTGTTCCTGAGGTATTTGATTGTAAATAACTTGTTGCATGGTGCATGGAGAAGTACGCACCAAGCCAGATAATTATACAAATCCAAGACCGTTCCCCCATTTCCCTTTCACCCCAATTTTTTTGCAATATGTTGAAGCTCCCAGAGCCAACACTTAACTTCAAAGGAGAAGATTGCATAGATTTTCTAAATAAACATAACAATGGACTTGACCTTTTTCTTGAATATTTGGAGAATCCTACGTCTATTCTAGAAGACATAACCAGGATCCAGGTTGACTCTTTTAAAAACCCGTTTCGAGAGATTGCATGGCTGTTCACTAGGTTGATAGGCCAGGAAAGCGCTTCTACCATTTATCGCATGATTTTATATATTTTATATTTTACAGTGAAAGAACAATCCATCTTTGTCTGGGGAAAATTGATTTGTATCTAAATCTCATCCCATTTATCACACTATAAAAGGGACAAAAAATAATTTATGGCTTCTTGTTTCATATTTTCTATAGTTTATTATTACCAATTTCCAAATTTGACTATAAGTAAGAGAGTGAATTGTGAAATAGATCCAGTTACCTTCTAGTATCATGCATTGTGGAGACATAAGACCTCTCTGTATTTTTACGAAGTTTACAATGATTTTGTCTTGTTCTTCAAAGGCATGTTGTTTGGTGAAAATACTCCAAGGATATATGACCAGGCTAACAAATTGTTAGAGAAAAAGGGAACAATAGAACAAATGGAAAATCATAGTTTCATCAGAATATTCTGTTCCAAAGAAAATTCCTCTTTTCTCCGATATCATGTATCTGAAAATTTGTTTATTACAGAGGTGGCAAGAAAATACAACTTTGGGTTACATTTTTTCCATGAAAAAATGAAAAAACTATTTATCCCCTTGCCATGGAATATTGGATATTTCATTTTCAGAAACATAAATAAAATTGACAAGTTTGCAAGCCATTTCAACAATGTGAACTTAAAGTATGTTGAAAAGATCAAGGGATTTGATCCTAAAAAATATTTGTACAACACATGTTTTTGGTGGGATTCAGTAACTCGTTCATATAGACTACCTTGAATGAATAAAAAGAAGGTAACAACCAAATTACTCTTGTACATGAAGTTGGTGACCTAGAAACAATGCTCAATACTAATGAGTTTTATAAGAAAAAAGGAAAGGGTCCGAGTGAAAGGAGCTCCCAGTTTCTAGTTGTTACTCCCAAAATTACCACATCCCAGAACAATGCTCCAATGACTCACCCAGTTAGAAAGATTTCCAACAGTAGTTCAAGCGGTGGAGGAGAGAAGAATCCTCCCCCCAGAAAAATCAAGAATTCACATAAGTTACTTGTGAGAAAGAAAATAAGAATTTCATACAAGAGGAAGAGGACAACCTTATAGAAAACAACATCCAGATATTTTCTCTAGATGACATGGAGATAGAGGTGGATATTGAGAAAATATTTCCTGCGATGGAACAACTAGAAAATATAACTCAACAAAATTATTTATTGGAAGTTTTTGCAAATGAGAATTTTAGTGAAGAGGAATCCTTCTCTTTTCAAAGTGTTATTTTTGATAAGGAGTCTATAAAGTTGATTGTAGAAAGAGGTGATCAGAAAAATAAAAAGGGAAAATATCGTTCAGAGGTTGACTTGAAAGACATGTGACCATCCCAAATCTCTAAAATTCACAGTGAAAATGAGGATTCTCTTAACAATTTTATTGATGGATTAGAAGCTGAAAATGCTAAGTTAAAAGAAAGGATCAAAGAATTGGAAAATTCCTTAATGCCTTTTTGAATCCTGGCAAGTCCTTTTTCAATGGTCAAACCAACCACACCTTCCATTAAGTTGAAAGTATCTTCAAGTCTACTCACATCGGTTCAGAGCTATGTAGAAAAAAAATATTAAGAAAAGAATGGCGCTAATACCAGAAGCATGGGAGGTATCAAAAAATATTGTTTCTTTTGGCTCAAGGGCAGATATCTTTCGTGAGTATCTTGAAATTGATTTAAAGAACGGAGAAGGTTTCTACACTGATGTTGTCTTACCATTTGGAATTAAAGTCTCAAACATGACATAATTGAGAAGAAGAGAGGAGGATATGCCTTCTCCAAGCCGAATAAAAAAACTAAATGCTTGATGGAAGGAAAATATTAAGAATTTGAGTAACATTGTTCAAGCATGCAACAAATCCATACTGAAAAGAGAAGAATTGTTCAAAAGACTCACAGAGGTAGATCTAGTAGGAGGCACTAACGAAATACAAGACCCCAAATTAATTTGTAATTCAATGTTTCTAACAAAGAAACAATTTGACGAACAAGTTGAGATATTTAAGGGATTATCAGTTGAATTTTTTTATGGCATACTTGAATATAATGAAGAAGAGATAAACAATTTTCTAATTGATTATTCCGTGAAAAAACAATATATTGAGGAAGCAGTACATGGTATTTCTCTTGACTTAAGAGACTTGGAAGGTGAATTATTCAACATTAAAATCAGGCATGAAATAAACGTTGCACCAATGAAAAACTACATTAAAGATTGGTTAAAAAAGGAAATTGACAAGTTAACCAAAGAAGGGCAAGAAGCAGTTGAGATGATTCCTATAACCATCAATGAAAACAATAAAATGACATCAGAAAGCAAGTAAAAATGAGAGAGACCATCATAGCAAGTTCATGTTGACCACATCTTTCTTTCTTTCTCAGTTTTTAATCCAGATACTTTGCTTCTTTGATTAAAAAGGTTTAACTGAAATCTGATAGCTTCTCCCTGTCTTCTTTCCAAGTCTTTCTACTCTGTCATCGCCCACCATTCTCCTTCTACAACTTACTTCTTGTTTGTATTTTCTTTATGGTCCGTGGGAGCTCCAATCCTAGTCCTAAGGACAAACACATTTAAATTTCAAGGCTTTGTAATAGACTATATATTTCTAAGAAATCCCAAGAGAACTATTTTGGATCAGTTTTAACTGTATTTTATAACTCTAAGTTTTGAGTATAAATTATCTGAGATTGATCTATCATTATCTTTATTTGAGCTCCCCATGTGTTTACTCTATTAAAGTTCTCTTATGCATGCATACCATCTTCTTTTATTTTATGTGATAAAAAATATTTAGTTTGACTATGATAGATGTGAGGAAATTTTGTCTATATTTTTCAAGTATATGAAGTGTGAGCTTCTTGGTCATTTCTCAGGAACTCTTTTATAAAAAAAATAATAATAATTTCTTTCTTGTTACCTTTTTCTTGCAATTTTTATATTTTTTTGTGTTAAGTACCTATACCAGATCTGCAAATATACTTCAGAAATAACCAAGAATAAACCATAAATCATTCACCATAACATGAACACAAGAAATAGATAAAACCCTTGAGGTAGGGTAACACCATATATTAATCCTTATGGAAGGATAAAACTCCTCAAGCAATCTTTGCTTGTACAATCACAATATTCTTCACTCTGTTTCATTACATTGCCTAGACTTATTTATATAGCTCTCTCTATCTCCTAGGAACCTTTTAGAGAGCCTTCTCACATTTATTATATCCAACTACCATAGTGGGCCTTTATTAATATAGTGGACCTAGTCCACCTTACATTTAATGACCACATTCCCATATATTAAATGACTTCCATTAATAACACATAACTACATTCCCATTGGGTACCTCCCTAGGTACCACATATTACCTCCCTAGGTATACCACATTCCATCCCCCTTCACATGTTTCGTCCTCGAAACATTAGAAGAAACCATACAATATGACCGGCTAAGCAATGTAGCCAACTGGTACCAAGTACGACCATCCATCCATCCCAATGGAAATTAGTCAAGCAGTAGCAGCCATTGTTTTCCAAGAATGCGACCATCCAAAGTAACCAATGGAAGTCCCGAGGCATTGATGTCATCACCTGTTTGCACCCTTATCTTCTGCATCGTAATAGGTAGTTTGCCACAGGTTGTTTCTGTATCTTGAGCTCTTTCCATAGTGTTGGTAGTCTTCCATGCACCTCTTGATAGGTTTCATTTTTGGTGCATAAATGTGTTGATGCACGTACCCTTGCCTTGATGGCGTTTGCATCTCTATATGATGTTGAATTAATATACAACAAGCAGCGTAGGAATTTGTTCTTTTTCTTCAAATCTGCAACACTTTGTGCCTTTGAGGTCATTGACTCCTTGGCTTCTGATTATGTGTCCTTCTTGTGGTTTTTGCTTCCATCTCCTTACCGTGGGCCCTACGCCTCGATTCAACCCGGACTAGGCAATGGAATTCTTTGCTATCTTCCATGGGTCCATCTTTTTTAATAGGGGCATCACGCAGTATGATTTTTTCTTGTACCACAACTTTAAAACTTCTTTGGAAATTAATATTAATGGTACCCAACGATTCTATCCAAGGATATCCCAAAACAATATCCATAGGTCCATATCCACCTTAGCATAAAAATGAATACAGCACATAAACATCATGGTAATCTTCAAATCTTTAAAAATTTGAACATTTTTCACCCCTCAACATCTATGCTTTGAATATTCTTTATTGGAACTTGCAATCTATTAATAGCTGAACATTGATAAAATTATGCAACTAGGGTTAATAGAAACAATGATATTTTCTTTATGAATACAACCATGAACACATGTATGGGTGCACAATATACTCTTGGTTCTCTATTTATCCTGATATTCTCTATGAGACCACTTGTCTAACAATATTTTTCAAATTCTACATTGGAAAGTCATCATCTCCTCATAATCATTTCCTGGAAATGTGACATCCACTTGCTTGCAATTTGATATCTACCTAATGGGGCCAAGTATCTTCTCATCCTGATTTTCTTTCTTTAATGAATGATTCAATACTAGGGCCATCCACATTTCCTTGTAAAATACATCTTTCTATAGAAAAAACCCCAAAAACCATCAGGATAAAGTTCACCGGCAAGAAAATTACGGTTGTTTTCGAACCACAGAAAAACTTCTGATTTAAAGCGCTCATAACTGCTTCCCGTTTCGAACCCCAGTTGATTTTTGAAATTGATTATGTTCGAGAGGAATTCAAATAATAATTTTTTTTTTCAAATTAAATTTTTTTTTTTTTTTTTTTTTTTTTTTTTTTTTTTTTTTTTTTTTTCTTTGAAAAATCTGCAAAAATAGAAAGCAAATCTTCCCTTCTTTGGCCAAGAGAATTAGCACGATACCAATTGTTAAGTACACCTGAATAGATATATACAAATATAATCACCACAAATGCCAATACACAATGAATCCGCAAACAAGCAATAAGGAAGAAACCACACTATATTATTACCAAACCCTTGAGTGAAACACCATCTGATGGATCCTATTATGGAAGGGATCCTCTCTGTTCACTTGCCTCTTGAGGGGCATCCTCCTATTGAGCTACTACTCCAGCGATAAAATGCTTCTCTTTATGTCTCATTACATTGCTTGAACCCTTTATATAGTGCTACCTCACCTAAAAACATTCTAGAGGGAGAATCTTACAGAAATTAGAACCTTTTAATGAAGTCACTCTTGCATTTATTGCTAATCTAACTACCATGGTGGTGGGTCTTGTTGCCTAATGGTGGACCCTGGTCCACCTTACGTGAATGACCTCCACTATTATCACTATGGACCCTCTAGTCCCCACTACCTCTCTCTAGTTACCTTGCATTTCCATCCCCCTTATGAAGCGTTGTAACAGGAAAAACGTGTAATCTATATACGAGGGTCTCATGGATAATTGTGGACGATAATGTTGAAGAAGACGGAGAACCAAGGTCCCATGTAGAAGGAAAGCCTGCATGTTGATGTGGTCAACCACCCATTCCCTAATGTAAGTCGGGGTCCCATGTCCAAGTTCTCATGTGAATATAGGTAGGAAGATTTTGCTTGACAATAGCTAACTCAAAGAGTAGTGCTCAAATACTAACACTGTCGTAATGATCCAAATAAGAAGATTTATCTACATAGTGGAAAAGGGTCTTAGTAGAATCTGGAATGAATAATACTTCTGTAGAATATATATGGAAATATTGAATGTTGGTAACTAGCTCATGATGTGGGACATTGTTTTTCTCTACAGAAGGTGGAGTAGGAGTCATCAAATAAAATATGAAAGTGGTTGTCTGTCCAAAGATGACAACTATCCATACCAATCATCACAATCAACATCAAAATCATAACAAGCATATATTTCTTGATTATATTCATCACTGATATCATAAGAAATCTCTCTGCATGTTATTCAATGAATTTTTAATACTCTGACTATCATTGAGGGCCATCTGTGAAATGCAGTAAGTGATGCAGTGGGGCCATGTGAAAATACATTCAAATCAAACAATTGAGCTTTGAATTCAAATTTCTTAGGTTTGAGGAAAATAGCCATCTATGACATCCTATGAACTCACCCAATAAGTTATGGCGGAGGAAAATGTGTGACTTTTAAGGAAAAACCCTAAAAAACCTCTGAAGTTAAAATGCTCATAACTTCATGGGACTCAAGTTTGACTACTGATTTATTTTTTTGAAATTGGGTGCAATTGTGAGAGGGACTCAGATCACGTAATTTATTTGGGCAAATTAGGCCTCCAATGGCTACAAAAATAAAAACAAATCAACAAAAAAAAAAAAAAAAACCATGAAAAATTGCATATTTTAGAACCTCAATATCTTGACCTTTTGGACTCCATTTTGGATGATTTTGTTTGATCAACTTGGAATTTTTTTAGGGGAACTCAGATCTACAACCCTTTGCAATTTTTACTAACGAGGAAATATCTTGAAAATGTATGGAATATGTGACCCCTCTTTTTCTTCTCAGAAAAAAAAATCTATAAAAATAAAAAATGTTGCTTACAACTCCGGTAAAGGAAGGGAGTGATGGGGTACCAATTCTTAAAAAGTACCTATACCACCAGATCACACATAAATATGCTTCAGAAATAACAGAATAAACCATAAAACCATTCACCATAACATGAACACAAAAATGAAAACCCTTGAGGTAGGGTAGCTTACCATATATTAATCATATGGAAGGATAAAACTCCTCAAGCAATCCTTGCTTTGTACAATCACAATATTCTTCACTCTGTTTCATTGCATTGCCTAGACTTATTTATATAACTCTCCCTATCTCATAGGAACCTTCTAAAGAGCCTTCTCACATTTATTATATCGAAAAAGCTACCATGGTGGGTCTTATTAATATAGTGAACCTAGTCTACCTTACATTGATGACCACATTCCCATATATTAGGCCAGTTCCACTAACAACACATAACTACACTCCCATTAGGTACCTCCCTAGAGTCTACCTTACATTCAATGACCACATTCCCATATATTAAATGATTTCCACTAATAACACATAACTACATTCCCATTGGGTACCTCCCTAGGTACCCCATATTACCTCCCTAGGTATACCACACTTTGATTTTCATGATGGACTTCCTCAAAGTCCTATATTCTAAAAAATCTAAAGGTCTAAGAAAATCTTAAAACAAAGAGGAGTACCACCTCTAAAAAAATGAGAGATTTGTACCCCATGAGGTTGTCGTTTCGGTCCTGACGAATTCAATCGTCAACAGGTCCTTGAGCCCTCTTGGATGAGCCCTACCCATGAAGCACAAGGATCCTAAAAGAAACTTTAATAGACTGAAAGAAAAAACATCTTTATTTCGTAAATATCAGTAATACATTAAGAGCGGGAAAAATATGATTTCTCAATACAAGTCCTCACAAACTTTCCACACAATCCTTCTCCAAAATTCTCCTTCTCACTGTCCCAGACTAGAGATCTCTATATAGCTAGAAATTTTGACCTCCCTCCCTAAATCAAGGAGAGAAATGGGTAAATGAGGGATCTTAGCCCTTTACACCTGTATCTTCAACTGTTATTGAACAGAAGTGGTCATTAATGCACAAGGAGCGCTATTGGAGGTAGGTAGGGATAATTTCCCTTGATCATTTGATGGAAGCTCCTTAAGGGAGACAAGATCCCCTGTTTCTAGGAGGTTGGTGCCTTAACTCCCATAGTTCACCTTAATTGGTGGAATATATGTCTTTTGACAAAATCTTTAGTACAAAAAAATATATTATACACAAGAATCCACTTCAATCATACATTCATTAAGCAACATACAAAATACCCATGACTGACTATTAAATATGGTCAAAAGCAAACATTAAATCATTTTCTGATAAAAAAATGTATAAAAAATGAGCCTTTAGAATGGACAATAATGAGACTCATCACTTAGTACATTGTTATCTTAATTTCGAGCATGGAAAATACCTTATTAATTTCATATGAAATGATAAAATAAAAGATATGACATATTTAGTGTACAATTATTTTTCTTTGTCTTTTGACCATAATCAATTTAATTGTGTTTAGACTTTTCAAATGTGAGTGGAAATGAATAAAATGAATATATGTATATTTTTGTTGAGGAAGTTATGGCATTCCATGTGGACAATTAATAAAAGAAATAAAAAAATCCATTAAAAGAAAAAAAATCATAATTGGGAAGTGTTGTTATGATGTGTATGCAAAGGAGTTAGAGTCAAGTGAGAAATCCAAATATAAAAATTAGTTGATTGGATATTATTTTTTTTAAGTGAAAATAAATTTGATTGAATTGCACTTTGTTTTAGGAATGAGATATTTGGAAGTTTGTCTACTTACACATTACCAACACTTTATTTAAGATAGTAAAATTGGATCTATACATTATGATGTAGTAGTACATTGGGGTTTAGTGATTATATCGATAGAAACTAAATTAATAATCCTAAATATAATAAATATTTTATTGCAGACTTTTTTTATTTAATTGTGTATGATTAAATGAATAATGTTAACATATGTATATACATTGTGTGTATATATATATTGAGAACAATATGTCATCCCACCATGATATTTTAATATCTATATATATATATATGATATCAAAAGGAATTCCTAGTATTGAAAGACTCACAATTTGGAGATGGATTTATGAAGTGTATGTAAAGGAGGTGGAGTATAGAGTAGGAAATCAAAATGGGTGGAATATTTGGTTTATGATTTTTTATTTTGGTATGAGAATAAATTTAATGGAATTGTATTGGTTTTACGAATGATTAATATTAGTGGTAAAAGTGGAAGTTTACTTCTTATAAATTACCAATAAAATCATTGATTAAATGTAAATAAAGATTGTCCAATAAACATGAACATGAATATGATGATATTTTTGCTGCTTTGAAAATAAAAAGTTCGTAAAGGAATAGAATATAATTGAATGATTGATATGACTAATTCTGATTGGGAAATCAAGTCATGGAGGACAAAACTACGTTAATATTGCGGGCCATGGTGGCTGCTCTGCGTTAAATATGCTACCTGTCATGAATTGAATGATATATATACACAGTGCCATAATTAATAATTTATGAAGGAATCGGTGAATGAGATATGGCTGACCTGTGATATATTCACTGTTCTTATGTTGTTGTGTTTCGTTCGTTCTTCATAATTTCCAAGATGGCCGGTACGTTGTCATGCTCATTTTAATTGTGGGCTCCTCACAATGATGAAATCAAAAGGTGTGGAAGATCTGGCGTTGTTTCTCTCTCTTTTCTTCCTGAGAATCAATTTACTTTCTGTTTCTATTTGTGGTTGTGGTTTGAGGAATCTAGATACAATTATGAAATGAAAGGACTGGAATATTTGTGTTATTTTTAGAAAAAATGTGATGATCAAAAGATATTCCAAAACAATTGCTACGCCAGCAAACGTTGCTGGTGATCTACGATGCTTCTCACATGATTTGAATATGATACATTTGAATTCAAGACAGTGATCGATAACTATAACAGGGTATGTTAAACAATGCAATCCATTGATTTAATTATAAGATTTTATAATATATTATAATTTGTGTTTGTTCTAAAATGGTTTGTAAGGAATAAGATCAACTATTTTATGAATTTGAATTTTTTTTAGTTATTATTCGAATTTGGTTTTGTAATTTTTTTTTTTTAATAAATTACAAAAAGATTTTATTTTATGTTTTTAATGTAAAAATGGATTTAATCTCTTTAAATAATATTTTATATCTACATTTATATCAATTTAATTTTTTTTTTATTAAAATTTGTCAAATTCCAGAAACCATGTTTGATGGAAGGGTACATTATGAATCTTTTGGATTGATTAAACATATTATGAATTTGAATTTTTTTAGGTTTAATCTTTTTTAAGTCATGATAGATCTGGAGTTAAGATGGATGGAATTGCACATCTCCCATATATTTTAACTATAAAAAATTTCCTTATAAATTGATATTGAAATATTTTGATTGTTATTAATAAATTTTTTAAATGCCTTCAACATTGAAGAAATTACACATCTCCATGTGGGATAAGAATGAACATTTTCCTTTGTTATTCATATTTTTTTTCAACTTTAGAAAGTGTTTTTGGTAGAATAATTTTTTTTTTACTTTTAATTACTATATGTGATGATGATGATGATGATTAACTTCCACTAAGACTTAATTGGTCTATGGACCTTAAGAGGGTAAGTGATTACTTGTGATTCTTTAGAATTACTTGTGATTCTTTAGAATTTTGTTTATGTGTTCAAAAAGCATTAAGAGAAGCTTTTCAATATCACCATACTTTTGTTGAGTTAAGAGGTTAGGAAGGTTCGTAGTGTGATCAATATTTTGAAAATGAGATCTAATATGGGTATAGGCTGGACAATCTAAGAGAAAGTGTTTTTCATCTTCAACCTTCTTAGTGTCACAAAGGTGACAAATTGTTTCATCCCATGGCATTTGTTTTAGGAATTGACCAACGCCTAGTTTCACTATGGAGCTCGTGAGAATTTGTTCTTATCTTAGCAATGCTTATTTTTTTCTTTACACTCGGAAAAACAGATAGATAATTTTATCATCT
>SNQJ01S0043176.1:58793-79434 GCA_010110895.2 Picea sitchensis | reverse complement strand
AGTAAAATAAATGCATAAACCTAAAAAGGGTCTTGCAAAACAATAAATGAATATATAAAGGAGAGAATAGGGGTGGAAAGAAAGAGTGTCGAGGAAGGGGTAACTCAATGCACCAAACACTCCTTGTATAAAGACACTCATGGAGATGAACCTCAAAAGTGGCCTGGCATGTCAATGGCACCATGACCGTTCAAAGTAAACCCCATGTCATATCATTAATTCATACTTACACTTTGATGGGTTTCTTGGGAAATACTCCTTTAGGTGGGTACTGACACACCTAATATGGTCTTGTGATGGTCCTCTCATACCTAAACATCACAAATTGCATAATGTCTTAAGCTAGTGTGAAGTTTGAATAAGATACCTAATGTGAATTGCTTGCATGAATTTTATATTAAATTGCAGCTTAGTTTTTTATGATTCTAATGGCTCTTGTATCCATAATGGTTGACCTCTTACCTGATTCTATGAACCATTGCTTGATGATGATGCACCCCTTGATGATGGTTATATGGAGGATGTTTTAGTGCTTTTACCTTAGACGTTGCACACTATATGGAGGATGTTGGGCCTTGATGATGAGTGTTGAGTTGCATAATGACTTTGCATGCCCTTTCACCCTCTGGCACCTCTTGGACCCGAGACATTGTATTGATTATCTAGGACATTGCATATACAACTTGACATGCCACCTTGAGTCCCTGATTATTTCATGCACCCTTTGAAGATGTTATGGCTTGGTTTGATGATATGGCATGATATGATGATGGTAAACATCTTTGTAGAGGTGATGGAGCCCTTATCCTTGATGACATTGTCACTTTCACCACATTGCACTCATGAGGATGACTTCATGCTTGAGTGTGATTTGATGCTTGCTTGATTTGACCCAATATTGATGATGATGAGTTGGCACCTTTGGATGAGGGGATGTGACCTTCTTGACGAGGAGACATGAAATTTGATGATAATTTGCACCTTTTGGGGAGATACATGTCTTTTGGAGACTCTTGTACCCCATTAGTGAATGATGTCACCTTCTTGGAGCCTCTTACACCCACACATGTGATTTTTAAAGAGGACGCTTTGATGTTTTAGCATTGTATATTTATTTTGGAGGCATTATTGGGGGTTAACCTCAAACCTATCCACCTTGTATAATGGATTTTCATGTTTTAGGGGCTTCATAGAGGGATATGGTGCTTGGTTACCTCATATATATAGAGGGAGTGCTCAATTTCGTAATTTATAACTCAACTTGTGGATAATCATCAACACACTTGTCTCCTATGTTTCTCTTTAATTATGGATGACTTATGTGCCTTGTTTTGGAGATGATCTTGTGGATGTTTTTCAAGCTTTGTGGATGATTTCATGGTTAGGGTTTCATGGATGCTCATTGATTTACCTATTAAGTTCTCTTTCTAAGTTAATTTGATGGTTTATTTCTTTGTATTAAGTGAACGTTCTATCAAAGTGGTGATATTGCATGTTATCTTGTATTTTTCTTGAATAAACCTTGTCTTGAAACCGTAGGAAGGTTTGTAGTGGACTACCTTCCCTTGTAATCATTTTGTTGAAGCTTCTTATAGGACATAATGATATTCTCTAGGGTTTGTAGTTGACTACCTAATTCTATTCTTATAGGTTAAATTTCTAGGGTTTGTAGTGGACTACCCTCGGGTTTTTCCCAAGATCCATTTTGATCTCTTTCTAAAGGTTGCTAGAAGACATAGGACAACCTCTTGAGGTTTATAGTGGACTACCTTGATGTGCTATTCTAAAGGATTAATACCTAGTGTTTGTAGTGGACTACCCTAGGGTTTGGTTCTTAAGTCTTTCTTTTACCTTTTCTCTCCAAGGAGGTGGTAAACTTGAATCCATATGCCCAAGGAAGCTAGATGACACTAGTACTTTTCTCTTACAAGTGACCTTAAAACCTTAATTTCCCCTTTCTTTGTCAATTTTATGGTTAGATTATGATTCACCCTCAACTTCCAACCTTTCCTATCTTGAAGCCTAAGGTTTTAATGACATTATTCACCATGGAATATACATTGACATCATTTATTGTGTTATTGTTATGATTTTTGACCTCCTTAGGATTTATGTCTTGGAAATTTTATGGTTAATTCATGCCATTAACATTTCAACAAGCATTTGTTTCCAAAACCCTAGTTTAGGCTTGCATTTTCAACCCTCTTTCATTGCATGTTTATTGGTTTAAGGGTTGTTTTATTTTTGCTATTGTAACTTGGTAAATTGTTGAAGTAATAATATTTGAATACAAGTTTTACGACAACCATAGATTTGTTATTGACTTGTAGTGTTTGGGGAATTTCCTTGACTAGTATTGAATTAGTTAATATCATCGAATGTTCAAGAAACTTCATACTTACAAATCTGAAAGCCATTTCATTAAACCACCTTGTTATTGCCTTGGCAATTTTGATCTAAGTGGTGGTATAATTGAGTAACCAAGATAGGAGGATGTAGACTTGATATAATCTTGCTATAGGATTCCTTGAGGTTGCAAAGGAAGCCTGCCTTGTGTTGGATCTCATTCTTCACTAAAAAAAGGGAAGTAATTTCTAAGGTGGCAATGGTAAGTACAGAGTTACACTTGTGTTGCACCTTGTGATAGGATTTGCACAAGGGTGCTAGATTGGGTGATAACATTTTTGTGCTGTTATTGGGGATAATTGAGTCATTCTTGTTGGAAATCCGAAGTATATGCTTCAACACTCTTTTGGTGAGATTGCATCAAAGTCTTACTTAGATATATTACCTGGTGACTCCTTTGAGGGATGCATCCCTCTACCTTATGCACATCTTGATGAGCCTTGTATAGCAAGGTCATATGGTGACTCCACATAAACCAAGTGTTGAAAAATCTGATCAAGGACCTAATAAAATATTTTCTAGTCCTACCAAGGTATACAAGAGGAGGCCTCCTCATAATTCCCCTGTAGTAAAGTCTTTATTTGGTCAAAGACTTCCTTCATCTCACATGGCTTTGCAACCATGTGTTATCAATTCCTTGAAGCCTTTATACATGTCCGAAATCCATGGGTACCCTCATGCTATGCCTGACAAGTTTGATAAATGGTTTCCTAAATTTCCCGGTAATAATGCCATATTTGTTGAAGAGCATATAGATACTTTTTATGCATGTTTTCAAAATCATCCACTTAATAATGATTATGAAGATGTAGTCATGAAACTCTTTGTTTCCTCTCTAGTTGAAAATGTAAGATAGTGGTATACTAACCTTCCTAATAAGAGTATTAATACTTGGTAAGCATTTCATGATGCCTTGATGAAAAGNAGGGATGCATCCCTCTACCTTATGCACATCTTGATGAGCCTTGTATAGCAAGGTCATATGGTGACTCCACATAAACCAAGTGTTGAAAAATCTGATCAAGGACCTAATAAAATATTTTCTAGTCCTACCAAGGTATACAAGAGGAGGCCTCCTCATAATTCCCCTGTAGTAAAGTCTTTATTTGGTCAAAGACTTCCTTCATCTCACATGGCTTTGCAACCATGTGTTATCAATTCCTTGAAGCCTTTATACATGTCCGAAATCCATGGGTACCCTCATGCTATGCCTGACAAGTTTGATAAATGGTTTCCTAAATTTCCCGGTAATAATGCCATATTTGTTGAAGAGCATATAGATACTTTTTATGCATGTTTTCAAAATCATCCACTTAATAATGATTATGAAGATGTAGTCATGAAACTCTTTGTTTCCTCTCTAGTTGAAAATGTAAGATAGTGGTATACTAACCTTCCTAATAAGAGTATTAATACTTGGTAAGCATTTCATGATGCCTTGATGAAAAGTTGAGGCACTAAAAAGGATGGTAGGTTGTTGTTAGTACAATTCAATGAGATGAAAAAGAAGGAAAATGAATCAGTAAAAGAATTTTATAGAATATTTGAAAATTTAATCAAGCAAATTCCTCATGAAATTAGCCTAAAGGAGGGTGTTGTCCTTCTCCAATACACATATTCCCTTGAAGGGAAATTTGGATTTATGCTTAGGGACAAGTCTCCAAAGACCCTTGTACCCTTGTATAAGAACAAGAACATGTTGCTAGGATTGAGAAAAACCTTTTGGCTTCTAAAGTATATTCTTTTCATGTCCCTTGTGCCAAAGATGAGACCAAGCCTAGGAATTTAAATAATGATGAAGCTACCCAAGACATTGTGACATTCTTAGCCCAAAGACTTGAGCAAATAACAACTGTCTTCTTGCAAAATCATCTTCTCATTATGAACAAAGTGACTAACCTAGAGAGTGCTCAACAACAAATCTTTCCTCCTAGACCTCAATACAACAATAATTGACAACAAAGAGGAAACCAAGGATGGAATCCTATCCCCCCTAATGATAAAAGAGTCCCTAACACCCTTGCACCTACTGATATGATTAATCAAAAATATGTCCCTTGGTGCTTACCTTGTGGTGATTCTCATTGGGAATATGAATGCCCTAGACTTCATGATAATGGTAATAATGAGGACCCATATAATTGTGATAATACGAATTATATTAATACATTGGATCCTATTTATAGCGCATCATACCAATAATTCTACAATGTTACCTTGGAACAAATTGAGCAAAAAAATAAGAGGCTACTAGAAAGGCTAGGTTAGAAATTTTAAATCAAATGGATGAGGAATCTAAGGAAAGGCTTAGGAAAATAGAGTACTTGAATTATTCTAGAATAAGGAAGGCATATGAGACTTTTCCTAGTCATCCTAATCCTCCTCAAAAGTCCCCTTTACCATTGGATATTGATCCTTCCCCTTAACCAACTTTTCTCAAGAATGATGACATAGATCTGAATATTAATATGGCCAATGTCTTGGCAAATGTTAATGTACCCATCCCTCTTACTGAAATAATGGAGATTCCTTCTCTAAGGGATAAAGTTAAGAGATTCTTGAGTATCCAAGATGACTATGAGGATCCTCCTGTATTATTACAAGCCATGCATTATGACTGTAGTAAAGAGGAAATGACGAGTCAAAAAATTACCATCTTTTGACATCTTCTTTTCCTCATTTTAATCCCTTTATGTTTATATGTAACCCAATATTAGCCCATTTTTATGCTCATATGAAAGATCTAGGCTTAAAGTGTTTTCTGTTGCATTTTCTTAGCACTTCACTGAATTATGATTAACATTAGGGAGAATTAGCGTATTTTGTATTTATTGATGCGTGGACAAGTTGTTGTAGGATATTGATCTAAGGTTTATAAGCTGACATTGCTTGTTTTCTAACCTATATGCTTAAGGTCCCCTTTCAATTTATGATAAGGAGACACATTGCTCAAATTCTAAATTCAAGCCTCCAATGTGTGCATTTTATGAAGATCTGGAAAAACTGGCACATAGATGTGAGACTACGGTTTGCTACCTTATGGATCCTAGAAAATACAATCGTTTATGCAAAACCATGAATTAACGTTGCAACATATCCAAATATATATAAGAAAATTATTATTTTGGAACCATACATTGCTTTTATTGTTATGGAACCACAACTCATCATTGCAAATGGGGTTCATGGAACCAACACCAAAATATCTGCATTGGAAGAATTTGTGAGAGATAATCCCACTTGGAAATTTCTTAATAAAAAATGCCTCGGATTTGAAGACCCAATAATCAAGTGAGCAACAATTAAAAGATATCCAAGCATCCACTCGAAGAATTAATAGAGGTATCACAAATTTAGTGTTACATCCATTTGGGGAAATTAATAAATGATGAGATATATTGTTTTATTGTTGGAGGGTGGATTTCTTGATACCCACACATGCAAACACATTTTCCCACATATTTATAAGTTCCAAATTCACCCTTGATGCTCAAGAGAGAGTTGCAACAACATCTAAAACGAGTTTTCCCATCTTCATGGCTCTTGGATGTATTTTGGGTAAGATGTTATAACCCACACAACCAATTACAAATTTAGCAGTCCATGGTATTCTAAATTCGATGGGGTTAGCTAGAATCTTGGAACATCTAGTTATGAGTTGTTAAATTTAACAAATTATTGTAATCACTTGGGAATATCTTATCCTCAAATGGGCTTTTAGTTTCAAGCAAGTTTATGTATAAAATAGAGTGCCATCTCCATTCAAAGGGGGATGAATCTTAGAGCTATGTCCAATTTGTGCTGGAATAAGCTACAAGTTCTTGAGATCTAACTTTTAACTTAGATTGCAGTTTGCTCATTTTTATGTTATTGCTTAACTAGTTTTTGTTGTTGTAGATTGAGTTTGTTGCCCTGCTCCTAGAGGAAGAGATCACTCCATGAGGACATGGCATTTGTAAATTCAATTCTCTTTTATTTCTTTTAGAGTATTTTGATTTAAGTATTTTTAATTTGCAATGTATGATTTACTTACTTCCCCACAAGTGTATGTTGTAGCTTTTACCTTGTTTATGGTAATTTCTTTCCTAGAATTTATTTGTTTTGTTTCCTGTAGAATGCTTGGTTGTATAAGTAGGTTATTAGAATACACTCATGATGACAATCTAGTAGCAAAGAAAGATAAGTGATATCATAGGACTAGATCACTGATGGTATCACTCCAAGAGGATCTATACATTAGACTTGAAATCACTAGTGTTAGAAGCTAGTTCCCGTGTGTTTTAATTTTCTACAAGTGTGTCTTAATTTTCCACAATGAAATTGTAGAAGCATATTAGAAAACTAATGCAAGTTAAGAATTTGTAGCCCTCATATACATTGCATGACATATCACAAGTACATTGAAAACCCTAGTTGATCAATTAAATGCACAAGTGTTCCTGGTGAAAATGAANAAAAAAAAAAAAACCCGTCATTTTTGGCATCGTTGTCGGGGAGGTGTCAAGGGTGCATAGTAATTCTTGTATTGGTTTTATATAACTCATGGTAAGGGGATGAACACAGATAAGATGTCCTATCCTCTTTGTATGGTCTCATACATAGTGTTCTACACTCATATACCCGCATGAGTTAAAATTATAAGTTTTTTTTTATGGTACAATAAGAGCCACCCACAATACTGATCTCTTTTGCATGAAGTTTGGTGAGAGGAAGGAAGCATGGTGAATGAGGATTCCATTGGAGAAGGATCTAAGGGGATGTAGAAGCCTTCAAGATTGCATCTAGAGTGATTTTTGGGTATGTGGTGAATCTTCATTATTTCCATTAGTAATATGTAGCATCTTAGGTTGATTGAGTTCTTAGTTTCATTGTAATCTCATTTAGTCCACCCATGTTCATGCCTTCCTACTGCATGTTGTCTTTACTTCTATTTTTATTTTTTCTCACTCTTTATTCCTCTCTCAATTATTTTCTCTTTTATTTTCTTCTTTATGCCATTGTCATTCCATTCCTTATCTTGCATCATTTCCTTCCCCCATCCCTTTTCTTTCCACTAAACCATGATCTTTTTTCATCTTAGACCCTTTCCAACCCTTGATTCTTCATCATTGATTACCTCCATCTAGTCCCTTTGACCTTAGGAATAATGAAAATGCACACTAGTCAATGATTTGATGATGGTTGTATTCCTCGATCAATTATTCAAGACATCATCATATAAGAATCACAATTTCATGAACAAAGTGTGGAAGTTGTCTCACAAATAAGAAGACACTCTGTGATTCCCACAGTGGTTATGTCAAGATCTCATTATATTAAACTCATAGATAACGGGACACTTTGTGTTTGCATGATGGTTATGTCAGAATCCCATTATCATTATACCACATTTTGTACTAAGTGTTTGATTTTATTCTTACTTTAGGTATTTTTGCATTTTCCATAGGATCTTGTAAAGGTCATATTGCACAATTTAGGAACTGGGTATTTACAATTTTTAGTATGTGGATGCATTACGTTAAAAATTATAGACCTACAAAAGTTCACACAAACCCATATCATCATTTGGAAGAAATATCTTTCTTATAAAACTCTTGTGGCATTTGAGATAACTGACCTCACTGCGCACAGAGTTGGGACAATGAACTTTTGGTAGACCAAATGGATAATTTTATCAAATTTGTTTCTAGGGTATGTTATCCTAAAAATCTAGTTTACAATCGAATGTGAATCATTTCATTTTGATATTGTAAGAGAAAGTTTTTCCCTAAATATTGACTACCTATCTTAAATCTGCACTGCCGAAACTTTGTTTCCCAAGTTGTTCATTGACATATTTGTCCCATAAATTATTAAAGTTTGTAAAAATTCTTTCTACTAGAGATACTATATGAATATACTTTCATCTCCAACTAGAATCAATTCAATCCGTCATCAAACAAAAAAGTTGTACTCAAAATAATGATTGTTGGTCTAGGTGGGAATTCAAAAACACCTTTGTCATGCATGTTATTCCTCAATAGATTTGACATATATCCTTTCATTGAATTTTAAAAACCTATTTCTATTAGAGATATCCCTATGAATTTACTTTAATATGGCTTTGGAATCACTCCAATCATACATCAACAAAGAATTAATCATTGAAACACTCACAAGTAGTATAAGCTAGCCACAACTCCTCAACAGGTACCAGTACGAATTTTTAATGAATCCTTTAAGAGATCTATTTTATATGCATTAATTGCAATCATTTTTTATGTTTATTGGAAGAAGAAAGTATCTCTTTTCCTCTATAATATCATCTTGTCTTCCAAGAAAAATGTTAAGTTTTTGCAGGTCCTGGAAGGCTCAAGAAGGTCAATAGATGAATGAGTTATTTTGAAGACTCGATTTTAAAGAAGAAGAGAATGCCATCCAGAAATCTGAACCAAGAAAGTGCACATCATTTGAATTTTAGTCCTTGCCTAAGTCGTGTTCAAAGTTCAAGTTCCTAGGAGCTTGCTACCGAGGTGTTCCAAGACTTTTTCATAAAAATTGCAAGTAGATAGAAAACAAGATAGACAAATAATTGATTTGAAGATCACGTGAATACCAATGAAAACAAGATAGACAAATAATTGATTTGAAGATCATGTGAATACCAATGTTATTGAAGTCAAGTTCCATTGATACATACATAATACCATTTCTATAGAATACCTTTCAAGAATACCTAATGTTCATCATACTCATTCACCAACACTACAAAGTGCTCATGCATTTTCTTCTTCTTAGCATAGAGATAATGGTTTGTTAAAGTTTATGAAGCTTCCTTTGCTTAGGTGGTTGACTGTGAAAGTTAATAATTTCCTCGAAATATCATTCATGTATCCACTACTACCACATCATGAATTCAACTTACATCTTTCCTCCGCAAGACTTCCATAACATTTTGCTCCAACCACTCCTAACGCACCCATTAAAGTTACTTGGGTCACTTATAATGCCAAGCTACCTTTCTAGTTTCAATAGTTTTCGAATAAAGATTTCCAAGAAGCCTACCCCTACCAATCCATCAAAGTTTTATCACTACCTTCCTACTACAAATTCTATCTAACACACTTCCTCCATGTTCGACATTTAATAGTGTGTTACAATCTTTTAATGTGTCTATGTTCTTAGTAGCACTTCACAGATCCACCATTTCCACAAAAGCAACATAAATACCAAAGTTTTAAGGATGGATGCATTTGAGAAATATTGGCGCTGCTACACAACAACCGATACCGATAATCCGTGTGGTTGTCACACAAGAACCAACTACCAGGAGAAGCTCATAAAAAAGAAGAAAAGGTGTTGTCACACAAGAACCAACACCTACAAGGATTAAAAGACCCTATTGTTGTCACATAAGAACCAACCATAGAGAGATTAGTTGGAGAAATTCCCTAAGAAGAAAAGATCATTGTCCCACAAGAACTTGTAACAAATCAAGATGTTGCAAAAGTGGTCTTTCCTCACTGCTTCATTCTCTTAAAACCAGGAGGAAATCTTGCTGACAATCCTTTACACGCATTTTCTTTTGCCATGGAAGTTTGTGGAGAACTTGCTATAGAAAATCATATACTTGATGCAAAGGTATGTGCATGTACACTTTTTTCTTTCTATTTGTTTATGTGATTCATGGAATGCTATGGATTTGTATATGGGAAGTCACTTAAGACTCTTTTGTTTGTTTTTTTGTCTTACTCTTTTACCATTTGCTATTTTTCCGAGGATGGAAAAAAGTTTTCAGTTTGGGGGGGACACCATCACCTTTACCTTTCATGACTCTGCCATCACTTGTCATGCCCATATCATCCATACCCTTGTTCAATCAAAAACCTTCACCGCTCTGTTTAAACCATTACATTATCTTTCTTTACTTCCATAGTTCATGTCCATCTCAACATCCCCTGGAATATACAAGCATGAGAGGGATTAGAAGATGCAATGTTGCTTCTCCACAAGAACCAATAATAGGATATAAAATAAGGAACCAATACACAACCTTTCTATATAACCTAACTAGATTCCTCCTCACCAAAATCCTTACCACCTCCCATCTTAACTACCTTTCTACAAACCATAGCTAGATTCCCCCTCACCAAAATCCTTACCATATAACATATTAAATCTCCATCTTTCCAAATAGAGAGTCCCCTTCATCAATCCTCACCTTGGATACCAAAGTAACCGAGGAAATCATGTGTTGTTAAAGAGAAATTCCTACAAACTAGAAACATATCTTGGCCTCAAATCATCCACCACCAAAACTCTCTTTCATAGAGATAAAAAGATTCATCTCCAACTTTGAATGTTCCTGCTTAGAATGAAACCCCCGACTACTATCTTTGTATCTATCCCTTTATCCAACATTATGTAGTTGGTTAATGCTTGTCCTTTGATAATATGAGCTTCTCCAAAACTAGAGCATGGGTGTTGATCCCTAATGGTTGAAGGCCCCTTCACTCTCCTAGTATGTCACCTCCACATGCATACCCTAGGATGATGAAGTTGTTGCAAGTCTATCTTATTTCCATGCCATCAAAGTGTTACCTTGCTTCTCTGACACCCCATCTAGGGGTCCATTGATATGATTTATTAATCTATCAAATACTAAAAATAATTGACACTTGTCTAGATTTAATGATACACCACAATCTCTACACATTTACATTAACCTTAATCTCATGTGATTCATATGATATTTCAATTGGTCATAAAAGAAATTTTGAGGTAAAAAATGGGTCGCAAAACAAAAAATGTGCTTTCAACATCATCTTTAAAGAAATAGGACAACATCTTGAAAAATGAGAAGCATTGTTTTCTTTCAGAATGAGTGCCAAGAAAGAAGAGTCGGTTCCACCACCCGATTTTGTCTTCCACTTTGAGCTGTTCATTGTACACCAAAGATCCTTCCTTATAATACTCTAGCATGCTTTGTAAAAGTGGATTGTAAATCCATCAGGTCCCAAGGCTTTGTGGAGATCCAAACTCCATATGGCATTAATCATTTCCTCCTCTAATATTCTTTTTGATAGATCACTATTATCTTCATCGGTTACAAGACATGGGATTCCTTGGAGCATTGAATTAGTTGCCACCTTACTTGTTGAATCTTCCTCTGTGCACAAAGATTTGAAGTGCCAATGTGATGCTTCTTTGATTGCCACCAATTCCTTAACTTTCTCGTTGTTCTCTATAGTGATCTCCTAAAATTGTTCCTTTGTTCTCTAGCCCGAGCTTGCTTATGAAAAAAGGAAGTGTTATTGTCCCCAACTTGAAGCCAAAGACTCCTTGACTTTAATTACCAATATTCCCCCTCTTTCCAAAAGGTTTGATGCAATTTTCTTGTCAGATGGTACTCTTCAATTATATGTTGGTGTGTGACCTCCTACAATGCCATTAATAATTATATCTCTGCCAATCTACGTTACACTTCTATTCATTCTCAAGAGGGAGGAAAAAAATGTTCCTTCTCCCATTTCTATAGTTGTTTTTTTGTAATCCCAACTTTGGATTCCTAGATGTAGAAGGGGAATCCCACACATGGAGTCTTACAAGATTCACTAATTACCTCAATTTCCTTTGGATCTTGCAACCACATGGGATTAAACCTAAAGGGAATCGGCCCGTAGTCTTGCTTTCCTTGAAACAACATAGATATGGGATTCTAAGGGCAATATATGAGAGAAGGCTAAATTTTTTTCCAACAATATGTGATTATTCTCTAGAAAATGATCCAATCTTGCCATAATGTGTTATGGACCTAAGATTTGGTTTGTCCAGTTGTACCTACCTTTTTTATGTTTGATGTCAATAAGATCCCAATATTGGATCATACCAACAATTAACTCCCTAAATTGATCTTTGATGTAGATGTTGCCTCGTTTCTCCTCATTAGATACCATCATGTTAAGATCTCCAACAAGAATGATGTTTTGATCTAGAAGGGAGTTCCCCATATCTTTATCAAGCTCCAATGGTCCTACTTTTCTTTGTATTGTATTGAAGAGTGGATATTAAAGAACTCAAATTGTCTCTTGGATGGTTTATGGACCATTCTTATCAATATCTAATGTTGGGTTACTTGGAATGTAACCATCTCTACTAATGGCTGATACTAGATGGTACAAATTCCACATGAGGTTGTTCTAGAGCTTACTGTTACTCCACTATTTCTCCAATTTGTATTTCATAGTACTTTCATTACACTCTCCTCTAACTTTGTGCTCTGGACTTGGAGGAGAAGGGAAACTAGTTTTAATGATCTAAGTAAATCCTTATTGCTTCTATTTTTAGGTTGCTCCCAATTCTCCTATAATTCCAAGAGACTATTCTCAATATTTAACCGAGAGATTTTGGGATAGACATTATACAAAAATGTTATTTTTTTCGTCCTCTCTTCTTTGGAACCTTTTCTTCCTCTTCCCCTTACTATTGGAGGGATTTTCTCCTAGTGACCATCCACTTGACTGGGTAGTGGGTTTCCCTAGGGATGCTTTGTTTTGCACATAACAAGACCTTGGCAATCTGTATAGTTGTTTCACCTTAGGCTCTTGGGATTCAAGAGTAGTAACAGAGAAAGGGGTTGGGTAAAGCTTGCGATGTGAGAAGGGAAGAGAGAGAGAGATGTATGAGAGGAAGATGCATATGGGGTTCATCAAATTAAAGAGGTCATGCGAATTGATTCTCCAACTTTGGTTGAGACAAAACAACATAGCGATTAGTAGATGGAATCAACTTTTCTTTCAAATTTTGAATAGAGGAAGGAGCGGCTTGGATTGTTCCCGAAGTAGGAGTAGAGGTGACTTGCTTAGATCTTGATGCAATGGCTGATGTTACTTATTTACTTCTAGTGTGTTTGTACTATTGCCATTGATCATGGTTTTCGGGTGTAACTGGTTCCCAGACTTTGGATTTATAGTCTTTGGCAAAGTGCCTATATTTGTGACAAAATTTGCATCTAGAAGGGAGTTGTTCATAGTGAAGTTTTTGCAAATTGGTCTAGTTATCCAGGGATAATGTTATGACTTCAAGAAGGCCTTTTTCCAAATCCACCTCAACACAAATTCATGTGCATATAAACATTTCGACTCTAGATTTTGATTTATCAATGTATTTTCCTAGGGTATTACCAATAGCCAGAGGAGAGTCATCGTTGTAGCAGTGCAAAAGGAGATGAGGTACACAAATCCACACTAGAACCGTAGAGGGCACATGCACCTTAAGGTCGAAATCTAGGGTCCACCTATTGAAATGCATCCATCTTGGCCCCATAAAATTTTATGGGCCATTTCTAAAAGAGAAATGAGTAGCACTATTTTCCACAAAAATAGTATGAAAGCTTACCTTGGATTTATCATTCTAGGTTGGCAATTTTTAGGTCATATTATCTGTTTAATTTTACTTGAAATACGACTAGAAATTGTTGGATCTACATATTTGAGTGGTTAACTGTAAATAATCAGAGTGCCTCAAGGATTTTTCAACAAGCTAAACCCATTAATGCATTCAGAAATGCAATTTAAACAACATAAACTTGTAATTTGACAGAGTAAAAAAATCAAAACATAAAACGTTTAAAAAACGCCTAAATTGATTGCTTTTGGAGATGGCCATAGTCCCGTGAACTATCCAATGAGTCGTCTTTCAACAATGGCGACAGAGTACACGCGACAATGAGTGAGGGAGATTCACCTTAGGTGTGGCGAACGCTTTCTTAACAAAACAAAACAAGACAACTAGCTTCTTCCCGGGTTCACTGAGAAGAGCAACCAAAGCCTGGAAAGCTTTGGCTTTATCAGAAAGTGGAGGGGAGGTGAGGTCAATGCATTGCCCATTCTTAGGTCCATGGACAGGAGAGACGAAAAAAACTAGGTGGTGGAAGGAGCTCAAAGAACTAGGGTTTCATGCTTATGCAGGGGCAACAAAAACTCCACTTATTAACTTTACATGGTGCAAAAATATTATTTCATGGTCCATGTGGAGTTAATACATTCGTGAGGTGCTGATGTTGATGACCAAAGCTCATTAAATTGGCAAATTAGGGTGTGGCCTTCATAATTAGTGATGAGGTGACGGTCGTTGACATCTGCTCTGTGCATAACGATACCGTAAATTCACAATGGAATCCTTGCTAATATCATATTTACAGAGTAGAGAATGATCATCTATTTGGTTGCTTGCAAAGAGCAACCATTTTTTACGAACCAGCTTCCAGCTTCCATTGGCCATGATCATCAACAGCGCTGTCATAATATAATATGATGCAGCCACGGCCACTTTCCCTTCAACGGAATCAAGTTGTCATTTTATCAAATGACATAAATGAGTTTTTCACGGCTAAATAGTACAAAATCAAGTGCGTCTGCTGGGATTCGAACTCCGGTCTATCGCTAGGAAAATCCTTTGCGAAAATCAAATAGATCCTTTGCATTTAGCTAAAAGTAAATTAAATGCGTCTGCCGGGAGTCGAACACGGGTCTATTGCTTGAAGGCAATTATCCTAACCGTTGGACTACAAACGCCATTGAGAAACAAATTGGGCGTCTGTTGTTCTGTACATGATATTTCCATATCTCTAAATGAAATACCATTAATTTGTTTTTCATTCATACTAATGACATACCACGTGGATTACAGAAGGAAGCGACCTATTTCATTTTCTCCAGTTATCAGCGCTTCGACGAAATTTTCTAAAGAGAATAGGTTCTTTGAATCGCTTAATTTAGAAAATGCAAAGTACTTCCTCCCCGCATTCATGAAGCACGAGATACCGATCAAATAGAAATTGGCTGAGTATGGGAAAAATTTGGGAATCGGAGAATTTTACACGTCCAGAAATTATTCCTGATGGGAAAAAATAGAGTTCCCGGTGTGAAGATTCTTGAACAATAGAATTCCCGGTCTGAAGATATCTCTTGCATATAATAGAATCTTAGATGCACATAACCAGAGTTCAAGGGAAGCATTGCGTGATGACATTCGTTGATGATAAATTCCTTCATGTAATTGCAATTTGAAGATATTTACAAATTTCAAGTTTTACAGAGCCTAGGACTAAAACCCCTTTTTTACTTGAAATTTTAAACTACATGAGTTAGAGAAGGTGCAGAATAACATCATTTTGCAGTTTTCCTTATTGAACTCTTCCGAAATCATTCCGGGAGAAGAAAACAAACAATTCTCTATCAAAGGTGAAAATCAATAATCTAGACAAACCTATCACGAAATAATTGTTTGGAAACAATCGTATAAAGATCATCGATATCAGGTCAAAAATTTATTCTTTTCTAAACCTAAATATGTTGTATCATATTTTTACACTGTTTTTTTCATTTAATATGAATCAAAATTCAGGACAGAATTTTACTATATTTTTGCACTGATTTTTTCATTTAATATGAATCAAAATTCAGGACATAAATTTCTATTTGATATGAAATTTATGTCAAAATTGTGGAGAAAAATCAGCCACAAATTATGTTGAAATTTAAGTGAAAAATAAATTAAAAACTATTTTAAAAATGTTGAAAACAAGGTTGGAATAATTATTTATCATATAATTAAATACAATAAAAGTTATAATTAATGATTTAAGTTTGTGGGACAAGGGACCCCCTTAGTCCAGGGATTTGACTGGTAAAGTTTACGAAGGTATACATACCCTACCCTCCTCTGGATTTGAACCCGTGATCTCTTAAGAGGAAACACATGTTCTTAACCATTAGGCCCACTCATGCTGTATTATGGGAAATTATGGGAAATTTTTTGAAAAAAATGTTTTTCAAAATTTATATGATCAATATTATTATTTAATTAATATAGTCTATTTTTTTCTTTGAAAAAAAATATATTTCATTTTAAATTGAAAAATATATATATATATATTTTTGTGAATTTATATGCATGCATATCTAACACAATTAACAGTTACAACGTTTTGTTCATGTCACTTATTCATGCAGAAATAATCATTAAAACATACTGACAATATCCATACACATGACATATTCTAACCATACACAGATTAATGCGGAAATAACAGTAAACCTACACACACAACATAACTGATATATCCATGCCTTACTCATCAAGTTATAACACACATACAATTAACAAAGATTTGGTACTTATCTTTCAATAAATGACTACCAAACTGCATGCATACCTTCCACGAACCTCCAAGCCTTAGACCACACTGCTCATCACGTTCAACAGTGGGTCACCCCCGAGATGGGACTAAACTCCAGTGGGAAAGGGATTCCTAGGCTAGGCAAGGACAACATGAAGGTCACACATATCAACAGGAAAGATTTTGTCCCAGGGCCAGCTCACACTAACAACCTACAACCTGTCATTCCCCACATCCCTGTCCCACCCCAGTAAGTGTGCCCCTTCTCTGCTCAACAATCCTTCAGCTGCCCCACTTCCCTTCCAGGGATTCAACAACATGCCATACATGAATTCTCCGAGCACTATAGTTGCAGTTGGGCTCCCTCTGGAAAAACACTTCCCCAACAACCTCTCTCACCTGAAGAGAGTTGTTTGCAGGCCTGGCAACCTGCTTCTTCCGTCCACGGGTCTGACAACCCGCCTCTTCAAACCACAGTCCTGATAACCTACTTCTTCAGCCCAGCTTCTAAGTCAACTCTAGTAAGAGTGTTGGCAACAACAAGGCTCGATATAGCTCAGGTGATGGCAGCAACAACAACCATCAAGGCACATCATGGCTCAGGAAAGGTACAAGTGTGAGCATGAATCCCTAGATGAATCGGGAAGGGTGACAGACTTCCAGAGAATCATAAGGGTCGTGAGGAAACTTAAAACTAGTCCCGACGCAAGGATGGGGAGCAACGACATAATGGGAAGCAAACCCACAACGAGCTGACTTTCCCATCTTTAACTGCATGCGCTTAGGTCGACACATATCTTCTTGTAGCTGTGTGAGTTCCACTTAACACTCGTTCCCTTTACAAGAACTTAGGACAACAACGATCATGTCCCCTTAGCCTTTAGGAAATAATAACAAAATATTATTCCCTTAGATGTAAGTCCTCTAGCTTAGCCCTTATGCCTAAACACTTAGCTCCCTCCCTTACCCTACCTAGTGGAGCTTAGTCCCCCATACTCTTTCTTCATGGTTGATCTACACACAATAGTGTAATTTTATTAATGATATGTGCAATTACATATACAAAAATCAGGCTCATGGCCTTAAGCATCTAGGCTCTCCGGCGTAATAAACATATACGTCTTCAACTTATAAACACTTGGATCACTAGTCTATAAACATAATTACAATTCATAGGGGCTCGGACTTGGGGTGTTACAATCCCCTCCCCTGATTTTTGCACTGTCCTTAGTGCAACTTACTTACACAACAACAACAAGATTTCCAAAATCTTCAAAAAGATGCGGGTATTATGCCCGCATAGCATCTTTATGCTCCCATGTTGCATCCTCAGGATCGTACCAGGTCCACTGAAATTTTACAAGCCCTATGGCTCGATTTCGAAGTTGCTTGCTTTTTCGATCCAATATATGCACCAAATGCACCTGAAAAGTGCTTTCCTTCTCCACCTGAATCACATTCCAATCAAGTACATATTTCTTAAGAAATGACACATGAAATACATTATGTATAGACATGCATGCAGGCAATGCAAGCCTATATGCTACTGGACCAATCCTCTCTAGGATTTGAAATGACCCACAATACCGAGCTGCTAGCTTTGAAAAATTTCTCAACTTCAGGGAGATTTTGTTGGCCTTCACTCTCAGGAATATATGATCCCCTACTTTAAATTCCCTGTGAGTTCTGTTCTTATCAACATAAATTTTCTTCTTGTCTTGGGAAACCTTCAAATTCTGCTTAATCTTCAACATTTGTTCTTCCATTTCCTTGAGCAACTCTGGCCCAACCACTGCCCTATCAGTTGGGTTGTCCCAACTTACTGGGGTGTTACACTTTCTGCGATAAAGTGCTTCAAACTGGCTCATCTCTAGTGATGCTTGATACCCATTGTTATAGGCAAATTCTACCAAGTGTAGATAATCTTCCCATTTATATGGTTTGTCCATCACATACATCCTTAGCATGTCCTCTATCAATTGGGTCACCCTTTCTGTTTTCCCATCTGAATTAGGATGATATGTTGTACTGAAGTTCAGATTTGTTCTGAACCCTTTGAATAACCCCTTCTAGAACTTTGATGTAAACTTCGGGTCTCTGTCAAACACAGTTGTCTTGGGTACACCATGCAAGCGTGCTACTTCCTTCATATATATATCAACAACATTAGTTGCTTTATGAGTAGTCTTCATAGGAATGAAATGGGCAACTTTAGTAAGCTTGTCCACCACTACCATGATTGCATCATGCTGCTTGCTCGTTCTGGGCAATCCCGTGATGAAATCCATTGTTACCACTTCCCATTTCCACTCAAGAATGGGTAATGGTTGTAGTAAACCAACTGGGTGTCTATGCTCAGCCTTTACCATTTGACATTCCAAGCATTTGACTATCAAATCAACAATCTCCCTCTTTATGCCTGGCCAATAATATTGGATTTTGATTGTCGAGATTGTTTTCTCATATCCATGGTGTTCTGCATAAGGCACATTATGCATTTATTTGAATATCACACTCCTCAATTCAGAAGAGTTGGGTACATAGACTATGTTTCTGTACAGAAGGATTCCATCAATTCTCAATTTATAATCTTCAGTTTTTTGCTGCATTTTACCTTGCTGCAAATTTGTTACCGATTCTATGTACTGCAAATCTACTTTTGTAGCTTCAGAAATTCTTCCTTTAAGATCTATTTGATACATGCTAATGGTTGTAGCATGCAGTTCATGCACTCTCCTGCTGAGTCCGTCAACCACTTTGTTCTCCTTTCCTTTGATATGCTTGATATCAAAGTCATACTCACGGAGGAATTCCAACCATATAATCTACCTAGCATTCAAATTAGGCTGATCAAACAAATATTTCAGACCGTTATGGTCTGTCCTTAGCTCAAACTTCTTTCCCATGAGGTAGTTCCTCCACTTCTTCAAAGCGTGCATTATGGCTCCCAATTCCAAATCATGAGTGGCATATAGTCTTTCATGCTCTTTCAACTTCCTTGATTCATAACATACAACAAACCCATTTTGACTGAGGTCTCCACCCAGTCCTTCTTTACATGCATTTGTGCATACAATGCAGTCTTCATTTGGATATTCTATCCTTAGAATTGGAGCATTGGTTAACGAGTGCTTCAATTGTTGGAAACTCTTTTCACATTATTTTGTCCATTGAAACTTCTTCCCCTTCCTTTGCAAGGAAGTGATGGAGTGAGCTATTCTTGAAAAACCTGCAATGAACCTTCTGTAGTAACCATCTAGACCCATGAAGGATCTGACTTCCNGTTGGAAACTCTTTTCACATTATTTTGTCCATTGAAACTTCTTCCCCTTCCTTTGCAAGGAAGTGATGGAGTGAGCTATTCTTGAAAAACCTGCAATGAACCTTCTGTAGTAACCATCTAGACCCATGAAGGATCTGACTTCCATCACATTCTTTGGCGCTAACCATTCTCTAATGGCTTCTATCTTTTCAGGGTCCGCTGCTATCCTATCATTTGAAATGATATGCCTCGGGTAGTGAATTCTATTTTGATAAAATGAACACTTGCTCAATTTGGCATACAATTGATGTTCTCTTAGCACTTGCAATGCCATCCTCAAATGATGCTCATGCTCTTCTTCTGACTTGGAATATACAAGAATGTCATCCAAAAAAACAATGACAAACTTGTCTAAATATTCCTGGAAAACACCATTCATTAAGCACATGAAAACAATTGGCGCATTTAACAACCCAAATGGCACCACCGTGAACTCGTAACGACCATACCTTGTCTTGAAGGCGGTCTTGTTTATATCTTCCTCTTTAATCCTTACCTAATGGTATCCTGACCTAAGATCTATCTTGAAAAATATCTTTGCATCCTTCAATTGATCAAAGAGATCATCAATACTTGGCAGATGATACTTGTTCTTTACAGTCACTTTATTCAAATGTCTGAAATCAATGCACAATCTTAATGCCCGATCTTTCTTCTTCACAAACAAAACTGGGGCACCCCAAGGTGACACACTTGGGCATATATACCCCTTCTTAAGAAGTTCTTCAAGCTGCATTTGCAACTCCTTCAGC
>SNQJ01S0043176.1:39704-50388 GCA_010110895.2 Picea sitchensis | reverse complement strand
AATACACATGCTAGAACACACACACTAGAACACACTAAATCGACCTATAGGGCCATCCTTTTATAGTACCAAGATGTAACCGATTCCCTTGAAGTGAGGAAGATCTGGTCCACATAGAACAACTATGGTGCCTAACATATTCCTTGGAATTTACCTCGTTGTGTTCACCAATCGATTGTTCTAGTCAACTCAATTGACTAGTTGAATACTTGTCAACCACCCAATTGACTACTCAATTCATTCTCATCGTCGACTATCAACCATCGAGTGATTGTCTCCAAAAGATCCATAGGTGTGATGAACCCACATAGCCTATTGTTCCATTAATTGACACACATCCACAAGCACAAACACCAACATATAGCATGTCACTTTGTAAGGTTTGAAGCTTGGTGGGGGATATATTAGCTACATGCTTTCATAGACCCATCAAGCTACCATCCATAATCTATGTATGTATTTAAATCTTACAATAGAAAAAAATGGAAGGGCCTAATTTCCACCAAAATTTTTATTAGGTTCTATTTTTTCTTGATCTTGTTATTCTACCATGCTCTCCACAATTTTTTTTATAAGGTTTGACATGAGATATTTTCTCCAACTACCATCATGATTCTTTGAGCTATAAATCAAGTCAAAGGATTTCCTTGTTTAATACATTTTCTGTGGAAGCTTATAATTTTTTGAATTTCTTGGTTATACTTCCCCAAGTAATGTTTGAAAATTTGCTTAATACATATTCTATGGAAATTTTAAATATTTTGATCATAGGAATATAATTTTAGTCAAAGTCCTTTCTTGTTTAATACATGTTGTGTGGAATCTTAGATTTTGTGAACTTCTTGATTATACTTCCCCAAGTAAGTAATATTTGAAAAGTTTATTTAATACATATTTTATGGAAATTTTAAATATTTTGATTATAGAAATACAATTCTACATTAAAACGGTATAAATACCCACTTTAATATTCAATATTCAGGATGAGAGATTGTAACCTTTCACTTCTCCTATGCTTCTTTTCTAAATGACACCAGCGTAGCTTTTACATTATTTTAAATGATATAATATAACCCTCAAAATCTGAAACCAGTGTGTACCGCCAACATAATTCACCGAAAAACACAACCATTTTTGGAAAAAAAACAACTCAATTAAAAAAAAGGTATGATGCAATACAAGACCAAGTTTTAATGTTCAAAGGATCATGAGTTATTATATTGTCACTTATAACTATGTTTTTTTTTTTTACACAAAACAAATTGTATCATCAAGTTTTAATGTTCAAAGGATCATGAGCTATTATATTGTCACTTATAACATACATTTTACATATGCTTGTAATAACATTTCAACATAACACAAAAATTGTATACAATCCGACTTAAACAAAAACCTCAACATCGGATGAAGAGATAGGTCACCTTAATAACAAGTGCTACTGTAGCGATGTACCTACTGCAAATGCTATTATTTTACTTTAGTGCAATTAATCTTATGTTATTGTTTCACTTGAATTCCACTTACCTTATTACAATGTAATGTTCTAATTCAAAAGATTTCATATACCAACATCAATACATTCACATAAATTAGTAGGTACCCCATAGCATAACCATAAAAAAATGTTCATATACCAACACCAATACATTTACAAAAATTCAAAAATTAATATGTACCCAAAGCATAACCATCTCTTCCTTGGATAGAACTTTGGATGCAAATATTTGCATTAGTTGTTTTACATCGAAGGTAGGGAGAGGGATAGCCAAGATATCTGAAGATAGTGAAATAATTGCATCTCTTCTTTACGCTGAAACATCCCAGTTGAAATTAAATTCATATGGCAATGCCTGGAACAATAAAAAAGGTAATATTGGTTGTTCAACATTGTCTGCTGCTATCAATACTAGTAATTAAATATGTTATTAAGTTAAATTGGAAACTATCTTTGTAAAAATATATCCTCCAAAGTCAATTGTCCTACTTTCATTTAAAACAAACTCGGTTATTTGTGCCATTTGAATGATGAAAATTTAAATACTTTAGAGAGATTATTGAATACCCCATTTATACAACAAAATAATTTCAATTAGGAATGGTTTAAAACTTTAAAACCTTAAGAGGATATTGACATTACATTACATATAAGGAAAATGTAAATAGAGGATATTGACATTACATTACATATAAGGCAAATGTAAATAGAGATGTGGTTACAAATTTGAGTAAATGGCTTGTGTATATTTGTTTTTATCAACTTATTATAATTTCCGATATGCTTACTAACTTTGGGCTATCTCTAGCAACAAATGCAATGATATTAACACCAAAAACAATGTTTGGGTAGATGATCTTTAATCTTGATTTGGCTCTGTCGATCACGTCAAATCCATGAAGACTAGGATTGCTAGTTGAGTTATATTTCTTTGTTATGTCGTTGGTGGTGGAGTCTATGAGAACAGACCCATAGCATCCATGAAAGCACACATGAGTTCAAAATTAACACACTATAAATCAATATTATGTTTGCATTGGAGTTATAGATTGAGAGTAGATACTGATAATATATAACGATTAGGACAATCAAACAAAGATAGAGAGGAACATATTTCTATATACATATATAGAAATGTAAATTGTATGTAACCATATGACGAAGTATTCATGCCTACCCGACGAAGCAATCATGGAAATGCATCTGTATCAGTCTAGGATTTCATCTCTGACAACCTCAAAGACAAACTCACTTTCAGATCCCCATTGAAACCCATTGCTAAGCTGGCATAAAGTAACACGACGAGAAAGGTCTATTTGATGTACCCGATTTTATGTATTGATCAACCTTTGTCATTGCCATTTCAGACTCCCCTGCTAGTGTTGCTTTCTCTTCTGATGTTGTTGCTGCCCTTGCCTGTGCTATGGGTGCTCCATACATCTGTGGAGATTCTCTTACCCATGCTTCCCTGTGATTCAACCAAGATGTTGGTTAATAGGCTCTGCCTTTGCAAGGTAAACTACTAGTAGGCCTTTGCTACTCAAGCTTTAAATCAAGAAACAATTGGATCAATTGATTATTCAAGTGAAATTACTTAATTGAAATAAAGACTCAGAGAGAGCGAGTGACCGTCTTATAATAGATATCCAAATTCAAGCATTGGTCGCATAACCCTATGTGCAATGGTAGGTACATTGCATGTCAAGATCGTTATCTAAGAGAGTGCTTTAAAAAAGTAAAAGGACCTCATTAGACCCCCACCTAGGAAATGAGTTGATTAACGCCACATTCACTGTTGCTTCCATGTATTTTTTTTTTGGGATACATCGCATTGTATCCACGATTACCAAAAAATGATCATTGACGTTGGAACCAAGAAACTGTTCAGGGTAATCTGCCAAGCAACACCGAATTGATGTTGAAACCTGAAAAGCAAGGAATATGTTCCCTAGCATTGTCCATTTGGCATATGCATGCAAAGTACGTGTAAATGGTCATGAGGGACTCATAAACAATGTCATCATTCATCCGACAGTTGCATGGGCAGGGGCATAAATTTTCCCGAGATGGTTTGGACATAGATCCTTAGTATGTCTCTAAGCAATTTTCTTTCTGATCTGCCTGGTGGGCGGTCCCAAAGTTAGAATGCTATGTGTTTACCATACTTTTACTTCCAATGCATGGAGATGCCACCCAAGCTTGTTGTAGGCTGTATATTTTTTGTTTTATGTATCCTTTGTGCCATGGCTTTCTTTGAAGTCTAGTTTGTAGTCCAAATGGCTCCAAAATAACTCATCTCAGTGATCCGTGTTTTAGGGTATTTTTTTTAAATTCATATGAATTTCTTGGGAGTTGGAGAGTTTTGTTTATGAATTACCTGGTATGCAGAGAGATCTAGGACATGGGGTTGTGAGAGAGCAACGCGACAATACAGAGCAAGCATGACAGATAGAACAATATTTCAATGAGAATGGTTCAAGCTTTACATCTATGTTATTCCCAGTATAAGCAGGACTGCGAGGTATGTCATCACCCTCGATTATACCCTACTCTCGCATACACAATAATTTAAAACAATTATATATGGTAGTAAAATTATATTTTGAATAGAGGCTTGCATGGAGACTGGGGGTTGGGTATTGAAGTTTTTCACAACTCTTGGCTCAACAACTAGCTTGTGGGTATTGAAGCTTTTCACAACTCCCGACTGCATGGTTAGCTTAAATCTACCTACCACACTACATTTATAATACTTGTATGATAAAGGGCCATATCAATGAAAAACCATAGCCTCGAGTATATGACATGGATCTGATCACATGTCCTGTTGAAGACTGAAAAACATGAATTTCTAGTCACCAAATTGATTAAAAAAGACAATGTATCTACAAGAAAAAAACTATAGAAAGTAATGGCTAGAGACACAATTCTATGGAAACTGCAAAGATATGATCCAGAGGCACTTCCCAGGCCCATAATGGTCCTCACATCACCGATGGCTTGCTGGAAACATCTACGAGAGGCCCTTCATGGGTCCATGCAATCCACAAGCCTTCTTCCATACCCAAAAAAGAGGCTCAGAGCTCTACGATTCTGAAACAATCAAAGAGACTTGTTACTCAGGTGAAGAGGGCATCTATCCCTCCTTTTTGAAATTGGAGTAGGTTTTATGCAGTATCCCGTGCATAGGTTTTGATGGCATTTGTTCCCAAAATTTTATTTGCAGTCACCCATACTTTTCAAGGCCGATAGATTTAATGTTGGATTTTCTAATTTGTTATTGAATTTATATTTCCAGTCGGAAATGGGAAACATTCGTTGCATCTTTGCGATTAGTTTTTTGGCCAAGAAAAATGAACTACATTTTGACTCTTGAGAAAATTAACTGTAATTGGGTTCTGTGCATTCCGGTTGATAAAGCTTTATCAAAATAATGAGAAAAATAGTATATGAGACTGTTGTCCTTGCTTAGTTGATTTAATTTAGCCATAAAAAGAATGCAATAAGTTGGGGTCAATAGATAATTGAGGTCCCAATTCCTCAAATAGAATATGCTCACTCTTGGCATTGGGACCTTTGCATGCATAATCCATGCAACTGCTTGCACAAATCTTTATTTAGTATATGTATGTTTGAATGTAAATGAATTCCTCAAAACTTAATAAAATTGTGACTGTCTTTTATCTGTACATATCACTACAGTGGCTTTAATGTATTGACCCACTATGGACTAAGATTGGCATTACATTCAATATAAAAATATATTGATTTCTTGACCTAATTTTGCAAGTTCAGTTGCTAGCTTGGTGTCATTGATTGTCTTTATGGACTTTATTACTCTTTGCAGAGATGGTGCAGTCAATGAAGAATGTTGCCAAATTGGATCTGGAGCTGTCTATGGAGGAAATAAACTTGTTTTTTGTTGGATATAAGAATTTTATTGGTTCCAGGAGAGCATCATGACAGATTATGTCCTCCATTAAGCAGAAAGAAGAAGCAAAGGGAAATGAGCAGAACGTGAAAAGGATCAGGGATTACTGACAAAAGGTGGAGGATGAACTCTGTAGAATATGCAATGACATTCTATCAATTATTGATGATCATCTCCTTCCATCTTCTACTTCAAGAGAGTCTACATTTTTTTACTACAAGATGTAAGTTTATTACGTGGTCCTTAGTTGCTTTATAGTGTTAACGAGTTTTTAACAATTGAATGCACTTGATTTTGCTTTAAATCGTTTCAATTGTTGGACCTTTTTCTTGTGGAAGACTTTATCCACCCCTCCAAAATATCTTTGTTTTAGTTCTTTTTGGTACAATGTTGTTACATGTATCAAAATTATTAACCTAGGATTTGTCAGTTGCCAAGGTACCAAAATCCTTGTTTTTTAACTTTGCAAATCCAGGGAGCTTGGATTGTGTTCATTATCAACTTCTTTTCTTGAGAACGATATATTGCAGTTATTTATAATGCAATGGGAAGGACATTCTTGACGACATATCTGTATATCTGTATAATCTGCTACATGCTTATGAATTGTTGCATGCATGCTTGCTTTAATTCTTGGATATTCAAATCTCTTCATGTTCTTCCATGTTGGTAGAGTTGTCCCAAAGTGCCAAGAGAAGCACCACAACTGCCCCCTCAGCCCATCCCTCTAAATGACAAGCTCTTGATATTGACCCTTTCTATTTCTGAGGTTCCAAAGCCTTTGGAGACTGAACATGGAAATGATAGGTGGGAGCCCATCATCACTGATATGAAGTTGTCTGTTGAAGGATGTCCACCCTTAAGGACAAGGATGACCCTTCACTGGACATGGCATGATCTACAGTTATTTCTGTGCTTTCCAACTGGCCTCTAATTTGTTTATGGCATTTTCTACTTTCCATATGATAGATTTTGTGTACAACCTTAATGGCAGTTTTGTTTCTAGCTTATTAATTTTATAGGTTGTTAGGAGAATTTCGACTTTATTGCTTTGTGTTGGTTGCTCGATGAGACCTGTTTTATTTTTTGTATCAAATTCATTGTACAAATTTTGATCATATTAATAGTTGAAAGGAAGAATTTTATTCAATTTTTTTCTTCATGTTCTCAGATGTATATCACTCTATGATTGTATCGGGAAAGGTAATATTACTACCGATATCTTGCAAAATTTAAGTTGGGAAATGAAAGGAAAGAGATTGTTGATCAATCTTTGAAAGCTTATGAGGTTGAGATTGAAAAATATATAGTATTACAAAAGATGCTTCATACTTTCTTTGTATGATTGTACTTGAATGAAATAGTAAGAAAAAAGGTCTCCAACAATATCTAATAAAACATAAGCGTTTTTGGATATTCTTTATAAAGGTTAATTTGTATTATTGCAAGTTGCTTCAAATACTGCAACTACATATCTGCCTCCCACTCATCAAATTAGGCTTGGCTTAGAACTGAACTTTTCAGTTTGCTAATATGAAATTTAGAACTCCCTTGAAAGGTGAGGTCAAGTGGTTTTTTCAGTCCCAGTTTTGGTAATAGTAAATGCTTTATTAAGTTTGTTGATATATTTATAACTACATGTTGGAAAGTTGATCCAAAGTTCTGTAGGTGTTTCAAATTGTTGAATCTTGTGCCTACACTTACATGGTGGTTTCAATTGTGTAGAATATACACATAAGTTTAATTGCTTCTAACTGTCCAATGTGGTACCTAGTTTTTGGTTGGTTTGCTATAGAGCATGCCACTTGGAAAAAAAAGCATTTGATGAAGCCATTGCAGATATTGATACTCTCAGTGAAGAGTCATACAAGGACAACCCATTAATAATGCAATTTATGAGGGACAATCTTACATTGTGGACTTCCAATTTGCAAGAAGATGGAGGTTAGTTCAGACATTGATTTTGAGATAACACATTCACTACATGTTTGAAGTGGGAAATTGGAATGACCACAGAAGTTCTAACTCAGGTCAAGTAGGAATTTGGAGCTTGAGGTTGTCTAGCGCTAGGACCTGTAAAATTGTAATAAAATTCAGTGACAGTTACAGGATGGTGATCTATTAAAAGGAAAAGTACATCAGATAGTGTCCCAAACACGTTAACTAACTTCTATCAATTAATAACTATTGTTAAATTCTTGCTCAAAGAAAATATATTGTAATTATGTCATGCATGATTTTTACAAGAGGGAAAAAGAACCTATTCTTGTTTATCCTTTCAAGGAAACATAGCAAACTGCTATCCTTATAGTGGAACCACAACCAATGTTAGTGCCATTCATTTTGTACACGAAGGAATCACTATGAAGAAATGAACACACTTGTAACTATCTACTATTACCTTATTATTTAGCTTTTTGGTCCTGAAATAAGAGTTAAAATTGCTTTCAAGTTCCTTTTCTTCCGACAAAGGAATACGACTTGCAAATAAAGATTGTACATCTATACATACAATAGTTCTACTCTCGGAAGATGTTTATAAATCTCCAACTGGGATGTGTGTTTCAATGATGGTATCCAGCCTTGGCTTCCATGGAGACTGTCGAGTGGCACCTTGAATTAAGGTTGAAAGAAATGAAGCAATGTCTTCTTTTATAAGTCAAAGATTCACCCGCACAGTCTATCTGTCTATGGAGTAGGAAGAAGAAACAATCCTCTTATTAACTGCACAATCTGCCTCTGTTTTGCACAAGACTTTGGTTGTAGTGTGGAACTGGCGCTTCATATCTACCTCTAGTGATGAGGAAATTTTTGGCCCTGCATACCCATCATATATTCTAGATCCATATGTTGGTTGTAGCGTGGAATGGGCGCTTCATATCTACCTCTGGTGATGAGGAAACGGTCGGCCCTGCAGACGCATCATATATTCTAGATCCAGATGCTATTGAAGTTCAAATTGGGCCGATCCTCAATGTAATTTTGGAGAAGTAAATTAATATTATTAGCTTGAAATTTAGACAATTTCATTGATATTCATTAAAGTGATATGTTGATATTGTTTACATTTATATTGTTTCGCACTACGGTTCTAGAGAATGAAGTTCAAATTGGGCCGATCCTCAATGTAATTTTGGAGAAGTAAATTAATATTATTAGCTTGAAATTTAGACAATTTCATTGATATTCATTAAAGTGATATGTTGATATTGTTTACATTTATATTGTTTCGCACTACGGTTCTAGAGAATAATATTTTTCAGTAAAATTCATGTGGTATTTTATTGATATGTGAAATATTGATTTGATTTACAATAAATCATTATACTTAAAGTAAGTTACCTTAACTCCAACTCATTTCAAGGATTTCCGGCTCCAAGATTTCCAACGTTCCAACAACAACTTCAACTTGTGATGGATTTCCAGCTCTTTTCCAGAATTTTGAACACTCTACCAACAACTTCCAAGATTTCCAACTCTCCAACAACAACTTCCAAGATTTCCAATGCTCCAACAACAACTTCAACGTGTGATGTATTGTATACATCGACGGTGGAGAAAAAGAGCTTCAACTTGCTTGTATTGTATACAAGCACAATGGCATGCTTGTATTGTATACAAGCACAATGGCAGTGGAGAAAGGCAGTAGAATGTTGCCAAACTCACCGCGAGAGATCTGCCGCATACACAAATCAATTTACCAGGTGATATATTGCATCATTGTTAAAGGCGTTCAAAGTATATTTAAAGTTGTTTAGAGCCTATTCAAATCCTATTTAAAGCAGTCAAAAAATAATCGATGCTGACCCAGATACAATGAAGTTATAATCAATTAAAAACTTAGGTTATGTAACATTTGTAAAACTTTATCATATATTCAATAAAGTGATCATAGTCTCAAAATCTTAGATTATCTGCAATGTTGACCTGGATTCAATGAAGTTATGAAGTTATCATCGATTAAAAACTTAGGTTATGTACATTCGAAAAAGTTATCATATATTCAATAAAGTTGTCATAGTTTCAAAAACTTAGCTTATCTATCTATTCTCTGCAATAAGACATCCATGTTTTTAGCCAATAATTATTTCAATAAAATCAATTTAAATATTAAAAAAATTAACATTTATTTTTTACTATGTACAAGAAAAATTCAAAAACAAATTAATTCATGATCAAAATTGTATGGAAAGATAGAGGTCCCTGATTTGCCTTCGGGAGGGACTAATAAAGGAATGCACTACTTATATAAACTTTAGTGGAGAATCCATAACATAAGCAAACTGGACTTTGAGACAAAGGTGCGAACCTGAAGATGGATAAAGAAGAAGGAAAGTGATAGAGTAGATCTACGTCCAAGTGTCTTCATCCGAAACATGGTCGAGGAAACGTTCCAACATTTTTGCCACCATTCGGGTCTGTTAGAAGCTGCAACACAGGGCATAGGGAGGCTAGTAAAACTTTTGTCTATAAACATTATTAAATCGAAAAAATATGCGGAGGTAAGTAAAAAAATTTAAGACTTGATTTTAATAATAATAAAAATAAAATTATATTATAATCTCGAACTAGTCAAGTAGATGTAATCACTCTAAAGCAAACAAGTCTAAATGAAAAGGAAAAGTCATTGATGATTATGCCTTATATAGTCCTACATCCACACCTCTCACTTGGTCATCTGATCTTTATGTGAAAGAACTGTTAAAGGTAAAAGAGAGGTTGGAAGTAGTAGAAGCTAAAGAGTTGGAAAGAGATTGTACAATCCATAGAATAATAGCTGAAAACCAGGATTTAGCAGAAAACAACAAAGTTCTGAAGGAGAAAGTGGCATTGCTACAGGAAGCTCTCCGAATGGGGAAAACATAATGGCAACACATGAAAGCGGAAGTGAAAAACATGAAGAAAATTGCAGTGGAGAATACAAAGGTGATGAATGCGAAGCCATCTCAGGATAAAGGGAAAGTAGTTACCCAAATAAACAACAATGAAGAGACATCAAGAGAAGAGAGGAAAGGAGATTCCACAAAACTCTCTAAAACCTGGGTTCAAATTATTAGCAATCCTGCTAAGAGGGAAGGAGAAAGAAACATTCAGTTTGACAACATGCAAGATAGAGAAAGCAAAGAAAGACATGATAGAGCAACAACCATAATTATCAAGGGGGTGAAAGATTATGGGAAAAATGAATGTACTCTTGACCTTGCAAGAGACTTCTTGAAAGACAAGCTCCAATGGAAAGGACAAATATGTCAAGC
>SNQJ01S0043176.1:19263-30823 GCA_010110895.2 Picea sitchensis | reverse complement strand
TCCATATATTATTATATTATAATTTATAAAAAAATTATAATAATAAAGTGAAACACTTTATAAATGATATTAGTGAGAGATGACAATACACTTACTACATGAATTTCTTCCTTAAATTGTAAATTGTGAGTGCTTAAGCAATTGTAATCTATTTTTTTTCCAAGGGTGGCAAGGATTTAGATTAAAAAAGAGTCGCGATGACGCTTTTTTGTCTTTTTTATGCTTTTATGTGTATGACAAGAAAGATCCGTAAAAGCTACACGCAAACGGTCACCAAAGATCCGTTGGATAGTAAATAGAGTGATAGCCGTCGATTATTTAAACAGACTGCTTGGATTCAAAACACATGGATTCTCAATTTTTGCATTACTTGAGTTCATCTCCTGTATGTGTCTACGTATCTTTGCTCTTGATTCCTCTCCAGTGTGGAGTTTTATGGTTTGTTTTATGCTCTGGATTTCTCTCAAGTGTGGAGTTTTGTGGTTTGTTTTGTGGCATGGTATCCTTAGTTTGTATGTTGTGTTTTTTTTAAATTGTGTATGATCATATTCTTCTCTTATGGTTTTTTAAATTTTCCATTATGATTGATTTACTTGCTTCTGATTAAATTCATGCGGATGATCTGAGTGTTAGACCATCTGCGTGATCTGGTATTCAGATCTATAACATTTTATACACTCTGGAAAGTTTTGGATGACAATGAATGGGTATCAGTTGCTCTGGTGTGTAGGGTTTGTATATGTATAATTCATTTTTAATCAATGAGAACGGATTTCACTTCATATTCGTGGATGGACAGGTTTTCTGCAATTTAATAAAGGTATGTACAAATATTAAATTGACTGTACTTATTATTCTATTTTTATTATAAGTTTTTCGCAATTTAGGCAGCTAGGCACATGAAGTAAAGGATTAAATGCATTCTACTTATCGGTTTTATTTGACTCCTTGAATGATACATACATATTTCTATTAACCTCAATTTTATCAGTCGTTCTTTATTTTATTTTTACAGTTTTGAAGAAATATAAGTTTCAAGAAACGTTTTTAAAGTCGATGTTGTTTGAAGATCTGGCCGCCGAACGTAAGAACCAGTTAAAAGCACGTGAAACGTTTAATCAAAGGTTTTGCAATTTTACTAAACAGTACGTTAGCATTTCTTATTCATTGATCTACTTTGCACGTTTCGGCAAATATAAAAGAAAATTCAGAGGGGGCTCGCCTTTTTCTTATTACACTTCTCTATTGTAAATTTCTTGTTGCTTTTAAAGAAACAAGGACGGCGGGCAGTGGCGTGAATATCTGTGGCATTTCCGTTTATTCATAGATTTTGTAGGGCAAATATAAAAGAAAATTCAGAGGGGGCTCGCCTTTTTCTTATTACACTTCTCTATTTTAAATTTCTTGTTGCTTTTAAAGAAACAAGGACGGCGGGCAGTGGCGTGAATATCTGTGGCATTTTCGTTTATTCATAGATTTTGTAGGGAAAATATAAAAGAAAATTCAGAGGGGGCTCGCCTTTTTCTTATTACACTTCTCTATTGTAAATTTCTTGTTGCTTTTAAAGAAACAAGGACGGTGGGCAGTGGCGTGAATATCTGTGTCATTTCCGTTTATTCATAGATTTTGGAGGTCGAATGAAGAAGTGTTATCAAAACCGCAACATATATATGGTAGGTGTTGGGTGTTGTATTTTGATATTTTCCTTCTCTTTTGCCTTTCTGAGATTTTAAGCTGTGTTTCAGAGTTATTTTCGTGGGCTGAAAGTATTTTTTACTTTTAATTTGCTCCTGGGTTGAAATTATTATTGATTGACCTAAGTTAATTTTCTTTTATTTTGTCTTTCTACTTTTTAATTTTTTGCTTCAGCTTTTTCTAATTAAATTGAAGTTGATTTGTTTGTGCAGTATCCATTTTCATCTTTACTATAAGATCAAAATTCGAAGAATCTCAGGAATTCATAAAGAACCAAGGACGTGAGGCAGTAGCGTGGATCTCTGCGGCATTGCCGTTTATTCATAGATTTTGAAGGATCAATGAAGAAGTCTTACCAACCCTAAGATAAAAAGGTAAGGTGTTCTGTTATAATAATTTCTTTATATTTTGTCTTTCTGAGATTTTAACCTGTGCTTCAAAGGATTTTTTTTACTGTGCTGAAAGTATTTTTGAATCGGCTGGAGTTAATTTGCTTTTATTTTGCATTTTAGTTTTTAGTTTGTGCTTGGGTCTTAGATCAAAGATCGAAGAACCTCAAGAATTCACAAATAAAAATGAAATTCGTATTTGATTTTGCATCTCTGGGTGCTTATGGGTAGGTTACTATCGTTGTCAAACAACATGAGATTCAGAATTTATTCGACCTTCTTGGGTAGCTTTTTATTCGACATGAGAACAAGACTTAAGAACATGAGAATTTTCTATGTGAGAAGGAAATGAGATTTATATATGAAATGGAAGGGAAGTAATGAATATCAGGTGGGATTGAGTTACAAAGTAGGAGTTGAATATATCTGAAATGGAAGGGAAATAATGAATATCACTTGTTCTGGGTAAAGAAGATCATAATTTTTCCTCGTAACTATTAATTACACTCGATGGATATTAAACTTTGAATTATTTAAATATATTTATAAATTACTAAATATTAATATTAAATTAATATTTTTATAAAAATTATTTAAATAAATTTTTAAATGAAGTATTTTTACAAATAATATTTAAATAACTAAACTTTATAAAATTACAATTATTTTTCTCATCATCCGATATTATAAGAATTTTACACTTATTTACATAGGAACATGATAACATCTTGTTACATAGTAACATCTGATCTTGTATTAACTAGAAATAGTATTTTAAAAACTTTTGCCAAATAATCAATTTATTTACACATTTAAAAATAATAATGACCTAACTTTAGTAAAAAAAGTTACAGAATATTTTTGATCACATTATCGGTATCGGTTTCAAGTCATCTGCCTTACTTGAATATTAATTGAAATTCGTTATTTACATATATGTGGTACAAGCTTATTTGCAAAGCAAATAGTAGGATAGAGAATCTTTATATGAAACCTGTATTTACATAATTGGTGTAAGTTTATTTGTAAAGGGTGATATTTGGCATAAAACTTTTTATTGTTTTCTGAGTAATTAGAATTATGGAGAAATGGATGAAAGTTTGAGAGAAGTTGATATAATTTACAGTTTAAAATTTTTAGTTCAAAGTTCAAGTTAGTTGGTAATTTGGTTATTAGTTAAAGTTATACATTTCCATAATCCATATTACCCAAAAATTAGGAAAAATCTATTAAAATTATTTGTATCAAATTAATAATATTTCAAAATTAAAAATTTAAATACTAGGAAAATAAATATAGAAAATAAATTTAAATACTAGGAAAATAAATATGGAGAAATATTTCTTAATTTTCCTTACAAAATTTTAACAAAGTTCCTATACCTATCTCCCCTCATTGAATCCCATTAATTGACCAAAATTTCTGCATGTGCAAATATCTTTCACCTAAACTAATCTGCAACCCCATGAGATTTGACTATTCCTTGCTGAATTTGGTCTCTTTTCTGGTATGTATAAATCCCAGATTATTTGCTCTCCATTATTTGGCCTTCCCAGGCTAACACCGGTTTCAATCCCTCTCTTTTACCTGAATCTTCTTTCTCGGAATATACTTTCTTTTTCAACAAACATTGCTTCCCCTTTCCTTCCCATCTGGGCATTACATATCACCGACCTTTTCCATCACCTTCTGCAACTGAATCCATTCCCCTATTCTTGTTGAGACCTTTGACACCTATTCCGCTTTAGGTTTGGGTTCTAGCTCTTGCTTGACTACTGGACTAGATTCGGATTTTTATTCTTGCCCTGTTCCACTTTAGGTTTGGGTTCTAGCTCTTGCTTGATTACTGGACTAGATTCGGATTTTTATTCTTCCCCTGTTCGAACTGTGGTTTATGTTCAGCCCATTGAGATTCACCATTCTTTACATTCACATCCTTAAAACATTACTCTTTCTTCCTTTGACTCTTATAGAGACTCCACAGTTCCGAAGTGTAAACCATCCATGGATCTATAATACTAGGGAGGCAGAGTTAAGGTCAGAAGATGACTGCATTGTCTTGGTTTCCTTAACCCAACATATGTACAAGTGTAACGGACTCCTTAGCATACATGATGAGTATGAAGGTAGCACAACAAAGGTTGCAATGATTACCGTAAAACTGAACATAGTATTTTCATTCTCTGTAAGCGCAAATGCAATAGCTACAGAGAGCCTATAAATACTAGAAATTCTCATTGATCCATGCTTTCGGGTTCTTTAGCATGAGCTTAGAAGCTGTCCGAGTTAAGTAATCACTCAGGTAGGAAGGAACCGAAGAGTATAAAAATCCGAAGCCCAAAAAGATGAAGCATTTTCTTTGTATTCTGCAGATTAATGAATAAAAAATTATTGATCTGACTTCTTTTGGAAAACTTATACTTTTTAACAGTAAAAAAGATCTTATACCAGCATTAAAAGAATCTTATATCTGGATTTCTACCCATGATGTCAAGGCCAAATGGAAAAGATAACATTATCTGAATTAGCCTCCTTCTCACTATAACTTTCTGCTCCTCACTAAAATATCCTTCTCTAGGAGACGGGTCTTGACTGATAGTATTGACTATTAATCCTGATACAAAAGACATTATAAAATGGTGGTCTTCCCGCAGCCCAATGACATGTAAAACATTTTTTTCATTACCAAATGTATAAGGCTGGTAAAGACAATATACTGAGCAAATTAAAATAAAACAGCAGACTCATAATGATCGGTACTGCCATAGGACAACTAGCATTGTTGTTGATGCTGCTAGTTTTGCTTGATGGGGTGGAATCTCTTGAACTGGGAATCCCATCAACCGAGACAAAAAAAAAAAATCCTCTGAGGGACTCGCTACTCATTTTGAATTACTTTGGAGGGCTTGCACGATTTCAATAAAGTGCAACCTCAATTACCTAAATTCTACTTCTGATGCCCTCAAATAAAACCTATATTTCTTCTAGTTCTTCATTAATCTTGGTTATCCCCTCCCATTTCATCTACCAGTAAACCTTAGCAAGCTTCCCTAGGTTAGTCACAGTTTTCACAAAGTGATGCAAAATGTCCATAACATCTCGTAAATTTGGTGGAACTTAATAGCTATGCCATTTGGAATGCTCACAACATAGGTCTTCATCTCCTTTGCAAAAACAAAACTGTTCCTACAAGATATTTGAATTTCTAGATTCTTCAACTTTTTTTATAGATGTTCTTGCAGAATGTCGCTCCACCCTGTGCAAACCTTCACCCATTTCAAGGTCCATTTCCACCTTGACCTTTTTTTTCACATCCATAATCTTTTGGATTTAGTTTGGCTTCTTTCCTACTCTGTTACCTTGTAATGCTGATAATAGAATTGAGGAATAAATGTTTCTTTAATGCTAAAAGTTGTATTTTTTTTTTAATTTAAAAAGAAAAAGGTATATATAGTATTCTATGGGCTGGTTATCAAAAAGTGCAGTTCCATCATATAAAAAAATATAAAACCATGAATTAGGACTGATATACTAGCTGCACCAGCTCAAAGAAGTCTGAAAAAGAAATCCAAAGACTAAAGTACAACAGAAAAGGAAAAGTTATGTGGCTTTTCCAAAATACCATAACTTAGCACCACAAAAATTTTTAAGAGTTAACATGAAAGGAGGAACAACCCCATGTAAACATTTTGATTTTGCATTCTATTGTAAATTTCTTGTTGCTTTTTAAAGAAACAAGGACGGCGGGCAGTGGCGTGAATATCTGTGGCATTTCCGTTTATTCATAGATTTTGGAGATCGAATGAAGAAGTCTTATCGAAACCCCTACATAAAGAGGTAGGTGTTGGTTATTCTATTTTGATATTTTCCATCTCTTTTGCTTTTTTGAAATTTTAAGCTGTGTTTCAGAGTTATTTTGGTGGGCTGAAAGTATTTTTGACTTTTAATTTGCTCCTGGCTTGACTGACTGAAAGTATTATTGACTGGCCAAAGTTAATTTGCTTTTATTTTGCCTCTCTCCTCTTTAAATTTTTTATTGAGTTTTTCGTTATTAAATTGAAGTTGATTTGTTTGTCCAGTATCCATTTTCATCTGTGTCCAGTATCCATTTTCATCTTTACTATAAGATCAAAAGTCGAAGAATCTCGGGAATTCACAAAGAACCAGGGACGGGAGGCAGTAGCATGGATCTCTGCAGCATTACCGTCTATTCATAGATTTTGAATGATCAATGAAGAAGTCTTACCCAACCCTAACATAAACAGGTAGGGTGTTCTGTTATAATATTTTCTTTATATTTTGTCTTTCTTAGATTTTAAGCTGTGCTTCAAAGGATTTTTTTTTACTGTGCTGAAAGTATTTTTGAATCGGCTGGAGTTAATTTGCTTTTATTTTGCATTCTAGTTTTAGATCAAAGATCGAAGAATCTCAGTAATTCACAAATAAAAATGAAATTCGTATTTGCTTTTGCATCTCTGGGTGCTTATAGGTAGGTTACTATCGTTGTCGAACAAGCTGCGATTCAGAATTTATTCGACCTTCTTGGGTAGCTTTTTATTCGACATGAGAACATGACTTAAGAACATGAGAATTTTCTATGTGAGAAGCAAATGAGATTTATATATGAAATGGAAGGGAAGTAATGAATATCAGGTGGGATTAAGTTACAAAGTAGGAGTTGAATATATCTGAAATGAAATGGAAGGGAAATAATGAATATCACTTGTTCGGGTAAAGAAGATAATAATTTTTTCTAGTAATTATTAATTACACTCAATGGATATTAAACTTTGAATTATTTAAATAGATATATAAATTATGAAATATTAATATTAAATTACTANTTTATAAGATTACAATTATTTTTCACCTCATTCAATAATATTTGTTTTTCACCATAAGTTTTCTAATATTATTAACTTATTATGAAATATGAATATAAATTTATGTATGATAAATTCATTTATCTAATATATTAGAAATATAAAAGCTATCACATTATTTTATTTTATTTTATAGGGGATTATAAATCTTTAAACAATTTAAAAAAATGTTATTACAATATTTTTTCCTATTAAGAAAGAATTGAACTTGAAATTTCTTTTATAAATTTCTTTTCATATACAATGCACTTGTCAATAGATCTACACCACCATGTTATTACAATATTTTTAAACATTTTAAAAAGATGTTATTACAATATTATACCTAAAATTAATTATTTATATTTTATTGGATTACAGTTTAATGTTAAAAATATTTTTTTAAGATATAAGATTAATTATTTATATTTTATTGGATTGCAGTTTAATATTAATATTAAAAAAGTAGTATTGTAATTTAAATTTTAAAAAACTATAAAATTATAAATTATAAATTAATAATTAAATTTAATATAATTTTAAAATTTTGATTTTATTAAATATAAATAGTTTTTTAAAATTAAAAAGAATTTTTTTAATAATTAAATTTAATAAAATTAAAAATATTAATAGAATTAAATATAAATAAATTTTAAAAATAAAAGTTTTGAAATAAAATTAAAAATCAATTTTAATTATATAAATAATGTAAAAATTTTCAAGTAAACTAAAATTTAATAACAAAAATTAATTTACTAATATCCTTTAATATCTAAAAGGATATTTCTTTTCTTCTTTACACTATGATTTTACATTTATTTATGGATATTTCTTTTCTTCTTTACACGATGATTTTACATTTATTTATATAGTAACAACTTGTCTTAATCATCAAGTAGAAATAATATTTTAATAACTTTTGCCAAATAATCAATTTATTTACACACTTAAAAATAATAATACCTTAGCTTTAGTAAAAAAATTACAGAATACTTTTGATCACATTATTGGTTTCAGGCCATTGCCTTAATTGAACATTAATTGAAATTCATTATTTACATGTATGTATGTGGTGAAAGCTTATTTGCAAAGGAAATTTTAGGATAGACAATATTTATATGAAACAGATATTTACATAGGTGGTGCAAACTTATTTGTAAGGGGTGATATATAAAACTTTCCATTGTGTTTTGAGTAATTAGAATTATGGATAAATGGATGAAAGTTTGAGAGGTACAAGTTTATTTGTAAGGGGTGACATATAAAGTGTTTTGAGTAATTAAAATTATGGATAAATGGATGAAAGTTTGAGAGAAAAATTGATATAATGTATGGTTTAAGATTTCTAGTTCAAAGATAAGATTAGTTGGTAATTTGGTTATTAGTTAAATTCATATATTCCCATAATCTATATTATTTAAAAAAGAATCTATTAAAATTGTTTATATCAAATCAATAATATTTCAGAATTGAAAATTTAAATCCAAAAAAACTAAATAATATGGAGAAATATTTTTTAATTTTCTTTACAAAATTTTAACAAAGCTCCTCAACCTATCTCCTCTCATTGAATCCCATTAACTACCTATCTCTATCTCCCCTCATTGAATCCGATTAATTGACCAAAATTTATGCGTGTGCAAATATCTTTCAAGTTTCAACTAATCTACAGTCCCATGAGGTTTGACTATTCCCTGCTGAATTTGGTCTCTTTTTTGGTATGTATAAATCCCATATTATTTGCTCTCCATTATTTACCCTTCCCAGGCTAACACCGGTTTCAATCCCTCTCCCTTTACCTGAATCTTCTCTCTCGGCATATACTTTCTTTTTCAACAAACATTTCTTCCCCTTGCCTTCCCATCTGGGCATTACATATCACCGACCTTCTTTTCCATCACCTTCTGCAACTGAATCCATTCCCCTATTCTTGTTGAGACCTTTGACTCCTATTCCGCTCTAGGTTTGGGTTCTAGCTCTTCCTTGATTACTGGACTAGAGTCAGATTTTTATTCTTTCCCTGTTCCAACTGTGGTTTATGTTCCAGCCCCTTGAGATTCACCATTCTTTACATTCACATACTTAAAACATTACTCTTTCTTCCTTTGACTCTTATAGAGACTCCACAGTTCTGAAGTGTAAACCATCCATGGATCTATAATACTAGGGAGGGAGAGCTAAGACCAGAAGATGACTGTGCATTGTCTTGGTTTCCTTAACCCAACATATGAACAAGTGTAATGGATTCCTTAGCATACATTATCAGTATGAAGGTAGCACAACAAAGGTTGCAAAGATTACCGTAAAACTGAACTTAGTATTTTCATTCTCTGTAAGCGCAAATGAAATAGCTACAGAGAGCCTCTAAATAATAGAAATTCTCATTGATCCATGCTTGCGGGTTCTTTTGCACGAGCTTAGAAGCTGTTCGAGTTAAGTAATCACTCAGGTAGGAAGGAACCGAAGAGTATAAAAATCCGAAGCCCAAAAAGATGAAGCATTTTCTTTGTAGTCTGCAGATTAATGAAGAAAAAACTATTGATCTGACTTCATTTGGAAAACTTATACTGTTTAACAGTAAAAAAAGATCAGAATCTTATATCTGGATTTCCACCCATGATGTCAAGGCCAAATGGCAAAGAGAACATTATCTGAATTAGTCTCCTTCTCAATATAACTTTATGCTCCTCACTAAAATATCCTTCTCTAGGAGACGGGTGTTGGCTGATAATATTGACTATTAATCCTGATACAAAAAAAATTATAAAATGGTTGTCTTCCCGCAACCCAATGACAAGTAAAACATTTTTTTCATTACCAAATGTACAGGGTTGGTAAAGACAATATACAGAGGAAATTAAAATAAAACAACAGACTCATAATGATCGGTACTGCCATAGGACAACTAGCATTGTTGTTGATGTTGCTAGTTTTGCTTGGCAGAATCACTTGAACTGGGAATCCCATCAACCGAGACAAAAAAAATCCTTTGAGGGACTCGCTACTCATTTTGAATTACTTTGGAGGGCTTGCACGATTTCAGTAGACTACAACCTCAATTAACTAAATTGTACTTCTGATGCCCTCAAATAAAACCTATCTTTCTTCTAGTTCTTCATTAATCTTGGTTATCCCGTCCCATTTTGTCCACCATTACACCGTAGCAAGCTTCCCTAGGTTAGTCACAGTTTTCATAAATTGATGCAAAATGTCCATAACATCTTGTAAATTTGGTGGAACTTGATAACTATGCCATTTGGAATGCTCACAACATAAGTCTTCATCTCCTTTGCAAAAACAAAATTGTTCCTACAAGATCTTTGAATTTCTAAATTCTTCAACTTATTTATAGTTGTTCTTGCAGAATGTCACTCCACCCTGTGCAAACCTTCACCCATTTCAAGGTCCATTTCCACCTTGACCTTTCTTTTCACATCCATAAGCTTTTGGATTTAGTTTGGCTTCTTTCCTACGTTGTTACCTTGTAATGCTGATAAGAGAATTGAGGAATAAATGTTTCTTTAATGCTAAAAGTCTTGTATTTTTTTTTTAATTTAAAAAAGAAAAAGGTATATATACTATTCCATGGGTTGGTTATCCAAAAGGGGCAGTTCCATCATATAAAAAAATATAAAACCATGAATTAGGACTCATATACTAGCTGCACCAGCTCAAAGAAATATGAAAAAGAAATCCCAAGACTAAAGTGCAACCAAAAAGGAAAAGTTATGTGGCTTATCCAAAATACCATAACTTAGCACCACAAAAAAGTTTAAGAGTTAACATGAAAGGAGGAACAACCCCATGTCAAACATTTTGATGGTTTTGCATTCTAGGTCCCCAAAAAAATTTCAACAGTCCATGTTAAGCATTTTGATCAACTGCTTGTTCTGTAGTTGGGTTCTCCAATGTTTTGTTCCCATTATTTGACTGGTTGTCATCTGGAACTAGATTTCACTGCGGGAGGAGGAAGCCCAAACTTTGATTCTGGTTGCTTTGCAATGGATGGGGACCATCCAGTATGCACTTGATGGATTGGCCAGCTATCATTTCCACATTTGAGCAAATTTCATTCTCCACAATATTCCAAGATTTGTTTCCGCTATGTTCTTAAACATGTTTTACCATATTCTTGAACCTCTCTCCAACTTTGAAGTTGTAATCCTTGAGTTGAATGCTTTGCAAATCTGGTATGGAATTATCCAAATCCGTATAGTTGTACGGACTGTGCGGATCCGTACAGTATAGCCTCCCACAACAGAAAAATATTTTGGCCCAAAACTCAAAGAATTTTTTTTCTCAGGATTCGTGCCCTCCTTCCTTGGAAACCGTGCCCTCTTTGCTGCTCACTTTTCTCTCTCAAGCATACTCAAAAAATCTCTCTCAATCTCCTCTCAGTGTCTTCTCAACATTCGACATGTCTTTCAAATTACCCAATGCATTCTTTTATAATCTAAAAATGACATTTTCACCCAAAGTGTCTTTTCACTTTCCCCAACCCTAGATCCAAAGGCCAAGATTAGATCTTGCCTTTTTCAAGATCAAGGGTCATGATCCATTCCCTCCAAAATGTCTCATTTAAATTAAAGTGATTTTCACTTTATTACATAAGTG
>SNQJ01S0043176.1:0-19098 GCA_010110895.2 Picea sitchensis | reverse complement strand
GCCATCTCCATCATCTGGTCCCATCACACTGTGCTCTGTAGGAGCTCCCTCTAAACCTAGAGCCATCCGCAACACCTGCACATAACTCAAACTAGAAGATCTTCTCTTGGCAACCTCCCGGAACCCTGAGCTCACTTCATCTTGAGCATCGGTTCGATCAACTTGGCTAAGCCTCCTGCCAGTGCTCAGAAGAGACTCGCTCTCTTCTCTCGGAATGCAAGATTGTATCCTTGGCACCATCGCAGTCTCAGAAGTCTCCTCACGCTCCTCATCCGACGTTGAATCATACATCAAAGGTTGTCCTCTCAACATATACAACCTGTTCACCCAGATACCGATCAACTGCAGCTCAACTGGGTCCACTCCCTGCCTGTAGATAAAGACATGTTCCCTCTTGAAAAATACACAATATCCTACATCCTCCAAGGCTGAGATTGAGAGCAAGTTAACTCTTAACCCTGGAACAAAGAGAACTCCATCAAGCTCCAAGAGTTCCCCAAACTCAAGTTGGAATTTGACATTCCCAACTCCACGTACAACTTTAATCATACCACCTTCATTTACCACCTGTCGGCCAGGACCAATCTCTGTGAAATCTATGAATGCTCGCCAGATTCCCTTCATGTGGCTAGAGGCCCGATTGTCCACAATCCATCTGACATCACTTCCAAATCCTTCGCTGCCAACACTGGAAACTAGGGTCACCAAAGAAAATTCCATGTCGAACTTTGAAGCAAAGTCCTCCATGGTTGTTGTAGCAGCTATCTCATGCCCTTCTGGTTCCTTCTTCTTCTTCTTCCTCTTAGGACAATGAGAGGCAAGGTACCCCAACTGGTTACAACAATAGCATTTGACTTTACTCAAGTCCCTTCCAGAACTTCCTTTCTTTTTTCTCTTTGCCGCAAAAGAAACATTCTCATCAGCTCTAACTGTCTTCTATTCACTGCTCTGAGATCTTTCTCGGATCTCCTCCTGAGTGAAATCATCCCACAGTCTGCTCCAATCTGGTAGATGCTCACGTCCCACCACGCACTTCACGAAGACTTCCCATTCTTTGGTGAAGCCATTTAAGGCTATTCTCACCAACTCAGAATCTGTAATGACCTCTCCAACAACTTCCAACGCATCTTTAACTTGAGCCACTCGGGTAAGATAAGAAGAGACACTCTCCTCCTTACCCATCTTGATATCATGCAACTTAGCCTTCAAGGCCATCTTGTGGTTCTTGTTCTTCGCCTCGAACAAGTTTTTTAAGTGCGTCCCACATCTCCTTGGCAGTCTTTTTCTCAGCCAAGTGTGGGATAAGGTGATCCTTCACCCCATCCAAAATAATCCTTTGAGCTTTGGCTTCCTTGACCTCATGCAAGTCCAAAGCAATAGGATCTGTTGCGGGAGCTACTACAACAGAGTTGACATAGTTATAAATTTTGTTTTCCTTGAGAACGGCTGATAGTCGGACCTTCCACTGCAAATAGTTGGAAATGTCATCCAACTAATCCTCATATCTAATGCTTGCAGCCATATTCCTTTTCACAAATCAAGAAAAACAATCACATCCTTTTGCCCAAAAATCAAACTGCCCACTGTCAGAGAGAAAGCTCTGATACCATGTAGATTTTTAATGACAAATATCAGCAAATGAAATTTTTGTCATACACTTAACAACCTAGAGATAATTGTCTTGCATGAACTTCATAAATGCATAAAACCCACATTCATAAATTACCATAAGTAGAAATACACATTGCTAAGCAAAATAGCAGTGAAAATAATACAGTGGACAACAACCCATAACACCCAGAAATTTAGGCAAATGTCAGGGAAAACCCCAATGTGGGGAAACTCAACGAGAGAGAGAGAGAGAGAGAGAGAGAGAGAGAGAGAGATCTATTATTCAACTTTCAGGAAAGTACAAAACAACAACAAAACCACATTTCCAACCAAGGAAAATACCTCACAACACTAAATCTGTCCCACAGAAATATGCCTCGTTTTCTGTGCCAAAAGTGTACTGTTGTACGACCTCTTCTATACCTCATTTTCTGTGCCCACAATCAGTTGTACGGACTGTTCTGTACGGCCTAGAAACAACCACCAAAATTCTCAAATCTGCCTCAAAAACCGTGCCCAAAATGCCTCGATTTTTGTGCCAAATATGTACGATTGTACAGAATCGTACATACTGTACAAATCTGTATAGTACGGCCTCCCATAGTAGAACAATATTTCGGTTCAAAACTCACATAAATTTTTTTCTCGGGATTCATGCCCTCCTTCCTTGGAAAACATGCCCTCTTTGTTGCTCACTTTCCTCTCTCAAGCATACTCAGAAAATCTCTCTCAATCTCCTCCCGATGTCTTCTCAACATTCGACATGTCTTGCACACTACCCAATGCATTCTTTTATAATATGAAAATGACATTTCCCCCCCAAAGTGTCTTTTCACCTTCCCCAACCTTAGATCCAAAGGCCAACATTAGATCTTTCATTTTTCAAGATCAAGGGTCATGATCCATTCCCTCCAAAATGTCGCATTTAAATTAAAGTGATTTTCACTTTATTACATAAGTGTTTTATGAAAATAAAGTCACTTTAAAAATAGAAGGTACACTTTATTAAAAAGTCACTTTAATAAAATAACCACTTAAAACAACTTTATAAAAACTATTACAAAGTTAAGTGCTTGGTAGTGTAAATATTAAGGTAACATTCGCATACAAGACAAAACATGCGGAGTACCTCCCGAGCTAAAAAGCTAACAGTTGATGGGAAAAGTTCAATCCCAACACTCTAATACCACCCACCAACTAAATGTATCTGCCCACTTGGGAACTTTCAATCCATTGAAATTATATATATAAACTCTACCTTCCGAATTTGCAGAATTTAGCACTTATTCCCGTTCCTTCCATTGACATAACACATGCAATGAATAACAAGAGGTCATAGATTCATTCTGATTATTACCATTGAAACAAAGATTAATTAATATATAGGCATTTATAATTAGCTGCCCATACAAGCTTGATGTAGGTGGATAACCACACAACAATCTAATTAAGAGAAATTCTTCCATCCAACGTGTAATCGAGTGAGATTGAGCGATCCTGCCACCAATCAATGGTTCTAGTGATTCAAAACCAACAAATAGGAGGAAATTGATATTCCAGCGAGCTGTAAGTGAAAGACCGCTAGTAGAAAACAATGCCAACACTCCCACAAAAGAGAAATCAAATTGCATCTGTTGTGTAACAAATTAATTAATTAACCGTACCTTCAATTGCAGATGAAATTTGGCCATCAACACATTCTAAGAGAGAAAACAATGTTCATGTATGTAAACCAAGGTGGTAATCAGAAATTGAATGAAATTGATGCCACAAGAGCATAAATCAAATGAAATTGATGCCACAATTCTTGTATATGGACCAAAACGATTAACAGAACTTTGCGTCCCTTTCAAATCAGATCTTATAGCACCCAAGCGATTAATTATACATGTGAATTACCTAAGCAATTCTTGAGAATATATATATATTACTGAGTGAACTAATAAAATACTTAGGTTTTCAAATACATCGAACCAAATAAAGAGATCACTATGGGTTGAAGGCAATTAAGCTTGTATTGAGTTAATAGAGCATAGAATGCAATGGGATTACACAAACAAGGGAAACATTGTAGCTAAGGTATGGTTGTAGAAAATAGTTCAATCAAACCAACACTTGCAACACTTTATTAATTCATACCAACGGTTCATTGGTGGAATTACTTTGAATTAACGACAGAAGAACAACGAATGAATTCAAATTCAATAGCCAAGACAAAACTTCCAACCATGGAGTAGATATTCAATCACACCATAAGTTAGAGATTTTACCCTCAAATGGGAAAACCAAGTTCAGTGGGGATTTATTATGCTCTGGAAATCCATTACAAAGGGTGAGCTATGCATGCTCATAAATCTCTTGCATTGTTACTTACTAGCAAAAAATTTGCAGATGACCATGACTCAGAGGCACCTTCACTCATTGTGGCTAGGAGGTTTGACTCCTTCATCCTCTGATATTCAAGCAGGTTGCACTCTTCGAGCTCTCATCTCTATTACTACCCTTCAGGCTTCCCTAGTTCTCTTTACATATCCCCCATTGATGTCATTTTTCACCACAGACTTCATTATTAATGGGATGCCTTAGAAGGCCAACCATCACAATGGTTCGTTTCAACTTCCAAGTAAATTTTGGACATTTTCTCAACTTTGTCAAAAACAATTAAATGCTTATCACAAAGTTTATAAAGATATTTTGGCAAGGATTCAATTTGGATCACACCTCCCCATTTGTAAGCTTTTGGTCCCCAAAGTCTCAACTTCCTTCGAACTTCTTCTTCTCCAATCATCAAGCAAACTCCAACAAATATTTAAGAAAGGGTGCCTCTGCTACAGGATGGAAGATGAGAGTTGAATAGGGGTTGCCTTTGGCATAAGCATGTTATGCATCTCATGGCTAGAGATGACATTCGTTACTGCAATTGGTCGTTGGAAAACTATTTCTCCTTGGGTTGCAAGTGTAGGCAACTCCTTTTTTCTTGGTTGTTTGGTTCTTGGGATGGATTTCTGAGTGAAACCTCAATCATTTGGCCTCCCAATGTCCAATCAATCTATATTATTGGAAATAGTTTTTGCATGGGATACTTGGCCTTCTAGAGTGCCAACAATTGCTAGCCTTATGATCTTGTTTCTTGCAACAAAGACAAACCAAAGATACTATGCCCTAACTTTTCAGTTTGAGATGATGCTTGACAACTTGGTTGCTTGGTCCCCCAAGAGTTGGAGTGGATGAGATAGAAAAAGAACTTGCTAAACATTAGGACTCCTTCACCACCACGAGGGAAGAATTAGATAGGACCAGATTGCAGCTCTTGCAATTGGGGGAGAAATTCACTTAGCTAGATAATTGGCAAGAGGAGAGTTTCATCAAAGTGACTGCTCAACTATACCAAGATTTGGAACCGAAGGAAGAGAAATTGAAGAAGCAACTATCCAAGACACCAAGCAAGTCCCTTTTGTTGCAAGTATGGAAGTTAGCACCATGACAGAGTCAAGCCTGGTAAACTCACCTTCCAAGATCCTTCCTCAAGACACCAAACAAGCCCCTTTTATTGCAAGTATGGAATTTATGATCCGGATTTAAGAGCGGAACGAACTGATTACAGACTGAATACCATAAACACAAAGATAATAAGAATAACACAAATATTCAGTGAACAATATCTTCTATTAAATAATGAAATAGGTCGAAACTGTAAAATTGCAGAACTAAAACTTTCTCGAATGGTGGTAGCTATCTCTGAGAAGAGATGTGGCTGTTATGTGCATCTGTCTAAGTAAAATGGATTACAATGAGGCTCCATAGGCCCTTTTCATATTACTCATGAATGCCAAAATCCTAAACATCCAAAAACCTAACCCTAGAAGGTGAAATGCCAAAAGTCATGTGGGCCCTATGGGTAAGTTGGTGTAATTTGATACCTCAACTTCCTAGGGTCATAACTTTTGCATAGGACCTTTGTTTCAGGCATGTGATAGAAGGTTTGAAAGGTCTTTCAGAGAACTACACTGACTCTATCTACAGTCTGACTGTGGCGAGTCAAAAAAACAATGTTTAGGGCCCCAAAGCAGCCCTGAAAGTACATCAAGATGTGCTGACATGAAAACATACAAAATAAGCCAGTTGGATTAGGCGAGAGGCCACCCGTATCCACCTGGAGAATGTGTGAGGCTTCAAACAACTCCAGTAGTGTAGAACTCACAATTATAAAGCAGTGTAGAAAGACGTGCTGAAAAAAAACGGACACGAGGAGCCAGTTGGAACAGGTGGGTGGCCACCAATATCCACCTGGTAGCAGTTCCATCTCAACATCAGGTTAGGAAACTTTTGCTCGATCTGGCCCTGCGTGAGCCACTTGCCTTGGTGTAGGAGTTTCCCTGCCTTGACAACCTGATAAAGCTGGATCCATTGCTGACGAGTGCCCTTAACCTCTGTGTCCACAATCTGATCGATGGATGCTTGTTCCATGCAGTCAGGGTTGAGCTCTGTTAGTGTCAACTATTTGGCGATCTCAGAGGTGTCCAATAATGGTGGAAAATATGGCCGAAGGAGGTCCACATTAAATAATGGATGCAAACCAAGGAAGGGTGGAGTGTTGAGCTCAAAAGCATTGCTACCCACAACCTTGGTGATAGTGTAAGGCCCATAACGAAGTGGCTGGAGCTTTCGATGGGGCCCGGTGAGACGCTCCTTTTGAAAATGTAACCAAACTTTGTCGCCAACCTGAAACTGGTGTGGTACCTTGTGTTTATCATGGCGCTACTTGTACTTAGCATTGGATTTTTTCAAAATCTCCTGTACCTGTTGGCAGATGTGATGAATTCACTCAATGAATCTGGTAGCTTTGTCGATCGCAGATTAAGCAGGGGAAGAGTTTGTCTGTGCGGTGGCAAGAGGAAGTGCAACATCAATGGGTCCCAAGGGTTGGATTCCCAGACCCACCTGAAATGGGATATGGCCGGTGGAACTATGGAGAGCCATGTTGTAGTTATGTTGGACATACGGGAGACTCTCGTCCCGTGTACGGGGATGCTTAGAATTGTATATGTGCAGGATGTGCACCATCATTTGATTGACGACCTCAGTTTGGCCATCGGTTTTGGGGTGGAAAGAAGTGGATTTGTGAGCTTGGTGTCCAACAGAGACCAGAGACTCGACCAAAAGGTGTTGAGGAACTTGTTGTCTCGGTCAAAGATGATGGTCTGTGGTATCCCAAAGTGAACCCAAACTCGTTCGAAGAAGAGCTTGGAAGTATCTGCTGCTATGAAATTCTTTTTATAGGCTGTGAGGATGGCCATCTTTGAAAACCGATCAACGACCACAAACACGCAGTCATTTCCATGCTTGGTGGATGGAAAACCAGATATGTAATCCGTGGAGATGGATTCCCACAGATTCTTGGGAATAGGAAGAGGGGTGTATAAGCCTTGCTTCTTGATGGCCGACTTGGAAATGGTGCAAGCAGTGCAAGATATGATATACTTGTTGACGTCCTATCGAAGTTTTGTCCAATAAAAATATTTCTGAAGGACGACCACAATTTTGTCTACGCCAAAATATCCTACCACCCGACTGTAGTGGGCTTCCCAAATCAACTTTGCATGCTCGCTTGTAGGAACACAGAGATGGCCCAGGTGGCATAAGAGTCCGTCCTGAATATGAAAATCAGTGACAATGGTGCATGTACCCAAGCACTGATATGTGGTGGCGAAGTCCAGATCTTGTTGGTAAAGTTAGGGCCACTTCGATGTTTCATGTCCACAGGAATGGAGCACAGCGGTAAGTGCAGCCATAGGAGGCCGACTGAGGCAGTCAATGACACAATTCAAGATACTTGTCTTATACTTGATGTTGAGATGGAACTGCTACAGGTAGGTTAGACCACTTTTGATGGTTGTCATTTTGCAATTTCCCCTGTGTTTGTATGAACTACAGAGGCTTGTAATCAATGTGTATGATCGTCTCTGTCCCCAGAATGTAATGTTTCCATTGACAACAGGCTTGTACAATGGAATACATTTCCTTGTCATATATGGTGTATTTACGGACAATATCAGAGAGTGTCTCACTATGGTATGCCACCAGATGCCCGTGGCTGAGTGAGAACTGCGCCCACAACATAGTCAGATGCATCAGTCTCAATCTCAAATGGTTGTTGCAGATAAGGCAAGGAGAGTACTGGAGCTGAGCACAAACAATGTTTCAGATTTTCGAATGCTAGTTGTTGCTCCTTCCCCCACACTAACTTGGTCTTACCATCGCCCTTGGTCACTTGGCTGAGGGCCCAGGAAATATGGGAGAACCCCAACACGAACCGTCGATAAAAAATGGCGAGTCCTAAGAAGCTCTGAAGCTTGGTCAGTGTGGTCGGGGCTGGATAGTCATGGATGACTTGGATCTTAGCTGGATCAACATGTACCCCATGCTCATCAACAATGTAGCCCAGGTGTTGGACCCTGTTCATGCCAAAAGAGCATTTTTCCAAGTTGGCATAAAGCTTGTGCTGTCGTAGAGTGCTCAAAACCCGCTGAATATGCCACATGTGCTCCTCCCACGTTCTGTTGAAGATGAGGATGTCATCCAAATATACTACCACAAAGGAGTTGGTAAAGGGTCTCAATACATCATCCATCAACCTCATGAAAGTGGTTGGTGAATTTGTTAAGCCAAAGGGCATGACTAGCCATTCGTAGAGACCTTCCTTAGACTTGAAGGTTGTCTTCCAGACATCTATTGGTTCGATGGGAAGCTGTTTGTAGCCAGACTTCAGGTCAATCTTGCTGAAGAACTTTTCCCCCTTGAGTTGTTCAAGAAGGTCATCAATCCTGGGAATGGGATAGCGGTTCCTGAATTTGATTTTGTTTAAGGCTCTGTAATCAATGCAAAGTCGCCAAGTCCCGTCCTTCTTTTGCACCAGTACAATCAGGCTTCCGCAAGGGGAGGAGTTGGGTCTGATGTGCCCCTTTTGAAGAAGCTCTTGGATCTGATGCCTAATTTCATCATTCTCCATCAACGAGCGTCGATAGACTGGTCCATTAGGTAGAGGTGTGTCGAGGGTCATATCAATTGGATGCTTGAATTGGCAGTGTGTCGGTACCCCTGTATGTGAGACGAAGATGTCTCTGTATTCTTCCACAATCCCATCCACTTGCTTTTGCTGCAAAGAGAGGTGTTGCGTAGAGGCCACAGATGTGGCAGTGACCTTCTGCTTACTGTGAGCATGGATCACAAAGAAGACGAACTTCCCGGTCTGTGAAATGACCTTACTGCATTGCTTAGCAGAGATTAAATAAATAGCAGTAGACGGTCCACCTCTGGGATCCTGTATAATTGTCTACCCAAGGTAATAATAACACTGCAGGGTCTAGACTCATACACAACACGACACTTCCACAAATATGGTTCTCCTAAAATAACATCACAAACTTCAAGGGGAGAAATATCACACAATACCTCATCTTTGAAAGGCTTGATGTCGTAGGACAGACGAAACTGTTGGCTAACACACAGATCTCTTCCTTGACGAAGCCAACCGATAGTGTAGGGTTGCAAGTGCGGTGTCGTTGGTAGGTTCAACCGCTTGACGACCTTTTCTGAAATTAGGTTCTTATGACTACCACTGTCGACAATGAAGTGAATTGGAGCCCCCTTGACCCACATCTACGAGTGAAAGAGGTGTTCCCCTTCCTCTGGTTCTTCTGGTTCGCTTGGACGGACTTTGGTGGTAGAGACCGTGGCACTGAGTTCAACATCGATAATTTGCTTGCCTCCTTCAGGGTTTGACTCGGAATCAGAATCGACCTCTGACTTGGAAGCCTTTAGCTCGACCATGAGGGACTGCTTGGAGTGACATTCGTTGGTGTTGTGCCAAGTACTTTTATGGTACTCACACCATTTTCCCGCGTCCTTCTTCGTCTTCTCGTTGCCTTTCTTGTGTTGCAACTTGGACAGACTGTCCTAAGGGAAACCATCACTACTTGGTCCCCTACTCTGTGGGTTGGGGTTTCCTTTTCCCTGCTTCAGCTGTGAGGGGTTTGCAGATCCAAACTCTTGTCGTTTCTGTTCAAATTTCTGCTCGATATTGACAGCGTATCTATAAGTTGTGCCCAATGTGGCGATGTCCAAGAACTCCATTTTTGTTTGAATGTATCTATGCAAACAACCACGGTATTTGAGCACCAAATGATGCTCATAATATTTGATACCCAATTTGGTGCGTAGGGTATGGAAAATATTGGTGAAGTCTGGTACTGTCTGGTCCCTTTCTTGACGTAGGGTGGTCCATCTAGTGTACTGGTCCTTGTAGCTTCCAACAGGGTAGTACTGTTCTTTAATGGCGTCCCAGAAGGAATCCCATGTAGGGGCCACCAAAACAATTGTAGATTCCTCCATGACCCTTTGCTTAGAGTAGGTATCCTTCCAGTATTTAACATGGGGAACAACCTTGAGGAGTGAAAAAGTGATCTTTTCCCGATCGGAAAAAGTGTGGACCGAAAAATATCCTTCGAGCAGATTTAACCATTTATCTACAACATCCGCATCTATCAGTCCTTCAAATAATGGAATATCAAAATTTACCTGTACCTTGAAGGGGGTTGCATGGCCGCCTGATGCAGATGCTTCTCCCGTGGGAAACCGTTGAAAGATTTGCGCAAAGTTGTCCATCATTTTGTTCCTTTGTTGCGCGACGACTTCCTTTAGCAACATTTTAATAGAATCTCTTGCTCCATCATCTTTCTTTTTGTCTCCCATGGGTTGTTGTCAGGCTCGGCGCAACCGATCTAGTAATGGCTCGATTGGTTCGAGTCCCAACTTCTTGTACCCAGACCTTGTCAGGGACATGCACGAAGAAAAATAAATGAAGAGCAGACCGCTTTGATACTACTGATCCAGATTTAGGAGCGGAACGAATTGATTACAAACTGAATACCATAAACACAGAGATGGGAAGATTAACACAAATTTTCAGTGAACAATATCTTCTATTAAATAGTGAAATAGGTTGAAACTATAAAACTGCAGAACTAAGACTTGCTCTAATGGTGGTAGCTATCTCTAAGAAGAGATGTGGCTGCTACGTGCATCCGTCTGAGATGAATGGACTACAATGAGGCTCCATAGGCCCTTTTCATATTATTCATGAATTCCAAAACCCTAGACATCCAAAAACCTAACCCTAGAAGGTGAAACGCCAAAAGTCACGTGGGCCCTATGGGTAAGTTGGTGTAATTTGGTACCTCAACTTCCTAGGGTCATAAATTTTGCGTACGACCTCTGTTTTAGGCGTGTGATAGCCAGTTGGAAAGGTCTTTCAGAGAACTACACTGTCTCTGTCTACAATATGATTGCGACAAGCCAAAAAAACAATGTTTAGGGCTCTAAAACAACCCTGAAAGTACAACAAGATGTGTTGACATGAAAACATACAAAATAAGCCAGTTGGATTAGGCGAGAGGCCACTCGTATCCACCTGGAGAATGTGTGAGGCTTCAGACGACTCCATAAGTGTAGAACTCACAATTATAAAGCAGTACAGAAAGACGTGCTAAACAAAAATGGACATGAGGAGCCAGTTGGAATAGGTGGGTGGCCACCAATATCCACCTGGATCAATCCTCCCCCCTTAGGAAGCAATGGTCTCCATTGCGTTGATTTCCCCCATCAGGTGAGGAAACTTCTGCTCGATTTGGCCCCGGGTGAGCCACTTGCCTTGGTGTAGGAGTTGCCCTGCCTTGACAACCCGATAAAGATGGATCCACTGCTGGCGAGTTCCCTTGACCTGTGTGTCCACAATCTAATCGGTGGATACTTGTTCCATGCAGTCAGATTTGAGCTCTATTGGTGTCAGTTGTTCGCCGATATCAGAGGTGTCCAATAATGGTGGAAAATATGGCCGAAGGAGGTCCGCATTGAATATTGGATGCAGACCAAGGAAGGGTGGAGTGTTGAGCTCAAAAGAATTACTACCCATAGCCTTGGTGATAGTTTAAGGCCCATAACGAAGTGGCTGAAGCTTTCGATGGGGCCTGGTAAGACGCTCCTTCTGCAAATGTAACCAAACTTTTTCACCAACCTGAAACTGGTGTTGTAACCTGTGTTTATCATGATGCTGCTTGTACTTAGCATTGGATTTTTGCAAAATCTCCTGTACCTATTGGTGGATGTGTTGAATCTGCTCAATGAATCTGGTGGCTTTGTCGATCGTAGACTGAGCAGGGGAAGAGTCTGTCTGTGCGGTGGCAAGAGGAAGTGAAACATCAATGGGTCCCAAGGATTGGAATCCCAGACCCACCTGAAATGGGATATGGCCGGTGGAACTATGGAGAGCCCTGTTGTAGCTGTGTTGAACATATGGGAGACTCTCATCCCATGTACGGGGATGCTTAGAATTGTACATGTGCAGGATGTGTACAATCATCTGATTGACCACCTCGGTTTGGCCATCAGTCAGTGGGTGGAAAGAAGTGGATTTTGTGAGCTTGGTGTCCAACATAGACCAGAGACTCGACCAAAAGGTGTTGAGGAACCTGTTGTCTCGATCGGAGATGATGGTCTGTGGTATCCCAAAGTGAACCCAAACTCATTCGAAGAAGAGCTTGGCAGTATCTGTCGTTGTGACATTCTTCTTACGGGCCGTGAGGATGGCCATCTTTGAAAACTGATCAATGACCACAAACACAAAGTCATTTCCATGCTTGGTGGACGACAAACCAGACATGTAATCCATGGAGATGGATTCCCATGGCTTCTAGGGAAGAAGAAGAGGGGTGTATAAGCCTTGCTTCTTGATGGTTGGTTTGGAAATGGCGTAGGCAGTGCAAGATATGATATACTTGTTGACGTCCTGTCGAAGTTTTGGCCAATAAAAATGTTTCTGAAGGACGACCACAATTTTCTCTATGCCAAAATGTCCTTCCACCCGACTGTAGTGGGCTTCCCAAATCAACTTTGCACGCTCGCTTGTAGGAACACAGAGATGGCCCAGGTAGCATAAGAGTCTGTCTTGAATGTGAAAATCAGATACAACGACGCATGTACCCAAGAGCTGATATGTGGTGGTGAAGTCCGGATCTTGCTGGTAAAGTTGGGGCCACTCCGATGTTTCATGTCCACAGGAATGGAGCACAGTGGTAAGTGCAACCACAGGAGGTCGACTGAGGCAGTCAGCGACACGATTGGATATACATGTCTTATACTTGATTTTGAGATGGAACTTCTACAAGTAGGTGGACCACTTCTGATGGTGGTCGTTCTGCAATTTCTCCCGTGTCTGTATGAACTGCAGAGGCTTGTGATCAGTGTGTATGATTGTCTCTATCTCCAGAATGTAATGTTTCCTTCGATGACAGGCTTGTATAATGGAATACATTTACTTGTCATAGATGGGGTATTTACGGACAGTATAGGAGAGTGTGTCTCACTATGGTATGCCACTGGATGCCCGTGCTGAGTGATAACTACACGCACATCATAGTCAGATGCATCAGTCTCAATCTCGAATGGTTGTTGCAGATCGGGCAAGGAGAGTACTGGAGCTGAGCACAAACAATGTTTCAGATATACTTGTTGACGTCCTGTCGAAGTTTTGGCCAATAAAAATGTTTCTGAAGGACGACCACAGTTTTCTCTATGCCAAAATGTCCTGCCACCCGACTGTAGTGGACTTCCCAAATCATCTTTGCACGCTTGCTTGTAGGAACATAGAGATGGCCCAGGTGGCATAAGAGTCCGTCCTGAATGTGAAAATCAGATATAGTGGTGCATGTACCCAAGAGCTGATATGTGGTGGCGAAGTCTGGATCTTGTTGGTAAAGTTGGAGTCACTCCGATGTTTCATGTCCACAGGAATGGAGCACAGTGGTAAGTGTAGCCATAGGAGGCCGACTAAGGCAGTCAACGACATGATTGGAGATACATGTCTTATACTTGATGTTGATATGGAACTGTTGCAGGTAGGTGGACCACTTCTGATGGCGGTCGTTCTGCAATTTCCCCCGTGTCTGTATGAACTGTAGAGGCTTGTGATCAGTGTGTATGATCGTCTTTGTCCCCAGAATGTAATGTTTCCTTTGACGACAGGCTTGTAGAATAGAATACATTTACTTGTCATAGGTGGGGTATTTACAGACAGTATCAGAGAGTGTGTCTCACTATGGTATGCCACTGTATGCCCGTGTTGAGTGAGAACTACGCCCACATCATAGTCAGATGCATCAGTCTCAATCTCGAATGGTTGTTGTAGATCGGGAAAGGAGAGTACTGGAGTTGAGCACAAACGATGTTTTAGATCTTAGAATGCTCGTTGTTGCTCCTTCCCCCACACGAACTTGGCCCTACCACCGCCTTTGGTCACCTGGTTGAGGCCCCAGGCAATATGGGAGAATCCCAACATGAACACTCGATAAAAATTGGCGAGTCCTAAGAAGCTTCGAAGCTCGATCAGTGTGGTCGGGGTTAGCCAGTCACAGATGACTTGGATCTTAGCTGGATCAACATGTACCCCATGCTCATCAACAATGTAGCCCAGTTATTGGACCCTGTTCATGCCAAAAGAGCATTTTTTCAAGTTTTGGCATAAATCTTGTGCTGCTGCAGAGTGCTCAAAACCTGTTGAATATGTCGCATGTGCTCCTCCCACGTTCTGCTGAAGATGAGGATGGCATTCAAATATACTACCACAAAGGAGTTGGTGAAGGGTCTCAATACATTGTCCATCAACATCATGAAAGTGGTTGGTGAATTTGTTAAGCCAAAGGGCATGACTAGCCATTCGTAGAGACCTTCCTTAGACTTGAAGGTTGTCTTCCAGACATCCATTGGTTCGATGGGAACCTGGTGGTAGCCAAACTTCAGGTCAATATTGCTGAAGAACTTTTCCCCCTTGAGTTGGTCAAGAAGGTCATCAATCTTGGGAATGGGATAGCAGTTCCTGACTGTGATTTTGTTTAAGGCTCTATAATCAATGCAGAGTCGCCAAGTCCCATCCTTCTTTTGCACCAGTACAATCAGGCTTCCACAAGTGGAGGAGTTGGGTCTGATGTGTCCCTTTTAAAGAAGCTTTTGAATATGACGCCTGATTTCGCCATTCTCCATCAACGAGCGTCGATAGACTAGTCCATTAGGTAGAGGTGCGTCGGGGTTCAGATCAATTGAATGCTTGACTTGGTAGTGTGTCGGTACCCCTGTAGGTGAGACGAAGATGTCTCTGTATTCTTCCATGATCCTGTCCACTTGCTTCTGCTGCAAAGAGAGGTTTTGTGTAGAGGCCATGGATGTGGTGACGAACTTCTGCTTACTGTGAGCACAGATCACAAAGAAGACAAACTTATCGGTCTGTGAAATGACCTTACTACATTGCTTAGCAGAGATTAAAGAAATAACAGTAGGCGGTGCCACTTCTGGGATCTTGTACAATTGTCTACCCAAGGTAATAATAACACTGCGGGGTCTAGACTCATACACAACATAACGCTTCCACAAATATGGTTGTCCTAAAAGAACATCACAAAATTCAAGGGGAGAAATATCACACAATACCTCATCTTTGAACGGCTTGATTTCACAGGACAGACGAAACTATTGGCTGACACGAAGATCTCTTCCTTGAAAAAGCTAGCCGATGGTGTAGGGTTGCGGGTGTGGTGTCATTGGCAGGTTCAGCCACTTGATGATCTCTGATGAAATCAGGTTCTTCTAACTACTGTTGTCGACAATGAAGTGAATTAGAGTCCCCTTGACCCACATCTGCGAGTGAAAGAGGCATTCCCATTCCTCTGGTTCTTCTGGTTCGCTTGGCCGTATTTTGGTGGTAGCGACCGTGGCACTGGGTTTAGCATCGATAATCCACTTCCCTCCTTCAGGGTTTGACTCAGAATCAGAATCGACCTCTGACTTAGAAGCCTTCAACTCGACCACGAGGGACTGCTTGGAGCGACATTCGTCGGTGTTGTACCAAGGACTTTTATGGTACTCACAGCATTTTCTCGTGTCCTTCTTCGTCTTCTTGTTGCCCTTCTTGTGTTGTGGCTTGGATGGATTGTCCTAAGGGAAGCCATCACGACTTGGTCCTCTGTTGTCTGGTTTGGAGTTGCCTTTTCCCTGCTTCGCCTATGAGGGGTTTACAGATCCAAACTCTCACCGTTTTTTCTTAAATTTTTGCTCGATCTTGATAGCATATCTATAAGTTGTGCCCAATGAGGCGATGTCCAGGAACTCCATTTCTATTTGTATGTATCTATGAAAACAACCATGGTATTTGAGCACCAGATGACACTCAAAATCTTTGATACCGAATTTGGTGCGGAGGGTATGAAAATTATTGGTGAAGTCTGGTAGTATTTGATCCCTTTCTTGATGTAGGGTGGTCCATCTGGTGTACTGGTACTCGTAGCTTCCAACAGGGTAGTATTGTTCTTTAATGGCGTCCTGGAAGGAATCCCATGTAGAGGCCACCACAAAAATTGTAGATTCCTCCATGCCCCTTTGCTCAGAGTAGGTATCCCACTAATCTTTAACATGGGGAATGTCCTTGAGGGGTGCAAAAGTTATCTTTTCTCGATCAAAAAAATTGTGGACTGAAAAATATCCTTCGAGAAGATTTAACCATTTATCTACAACATCTACATCTATCAGTCCTTCAAATAATGGAATATCAAAATTTACCTGTACCTTGAAGGGGGTTTCATGCCCTCCTAATGAAGATGCTTCTCCCGTGGGCAACCGTCGAAGGATCTGCGCGAAGTTGTCCATCATTTCATTCCGTTGTCATGCGAGGGCTTCCTCGAGCAACATTTTAATAGGATCTCCTGCTCCATCATCTTTCTTTTCATCTCCTATGGGATGTTGTTGGGCTCGGCGCGACCTATCTGGTAATGGCTCGATTGGTTCGAGTCCCAACTTCTTGTACCCAGACCTTGTCGGGGACATGCACGAAGAAAAATAAATGAAGAGTAGAACGCTCTGATACCACTGATCCATATTTAGGAGTGGAACGAACTGATTACAGACTTAATACCATAAACACAAAGATAGGAAGAATAACACAAATATTCAGTGAACAATATCTTCTATTAAATAATGAAATAGGTTGAAAATGTAAAACTGCAGAATTGAAACATGCTCAAATGGTGGTAGCTATCTATGAGAAGAGATGTGACTGCTACGTGCATCCGTCTGAGAATAATGGATTACAATGAGTCTTCATAGGCCCTTTTCATATTACTCATGAATGTCAAAACCGTAGACATCCAAAAACCTAACCCTAGAAGGTGAAACACCAAAAGTCATGTGGGCCCTATGGGTAAGTTGGTGTAATTTGGTACCTCAACTTCCTATTGTCATAAATTTTGCATACAACCTTCGTTTTAGGCGCATGATAGCCTGTTGGAAAGATCTTTCAAAGAACTACATATTCTGTCATCAAAGTTTGACTTTGTCTACAGTCTTACAGTGGCGAGTCAAAAAAACAATGTTTAGGGCCCCAAAACAGCCCTGAAAGTACAACAAGATGTGCTGACATGAAAACATACAAAATAAGGCAAATGGATTAGGCGAGAGGCCACCCGTATCCAACTGGAAAATGTGTAAGGCTTCAGACAACCCCATAAGTGTATAACTCACAATTATAATGTATTACAAAAAGACGTGTTGAACAAAAATGGACACGAGGAGCCAGTTGGAATAGGTTGGTGGCCACCAATATCCACCTGGATCAAGTTAGCACCATGGAAGAGTCAAGCCTAGTAAACTCACCTTCCAAGATCCTTCCTCAAGAGTCCTTCGATGATTTTGAAAAGAACACTAGAGGCATCAGCTCCAAGTTCATGAGGAAAATGGGCTATGATGGCCAAAGGCTAGGAAAGGAAGGCCACGTGATTTTGATCCCCATTGTAGCTCAAAAGAGGCCCAAGAATGAAGGCCTAGGATTTAGTAAACATTAATCTAGCACAATTTCAACTCATACCACCTGTTGTTGTCCTAATACACACTTGCAAACGTGAGCAAAGTCCAACTCACTTAGTGTGTCCTTAGAGGCACAATGCCTAGGTTCACAGTCCACACTGTCACCTTGACTGGAACCTCTTCCTTCTAGGATTATTCCTAGGGAAGCCAAGGGGGGTGGACCCTAGTTACTAGATTGGATTTAAGGTTTATGGTTCTAGGAGTTGTTTTTAAATTGTTAAAGGCTAAAGGGGGGAAACTAGCCTAAGATGCTAAGGCAACAAATGCAAAGTGCAAGTTATTCTAGATGACAATCAACCCTTTCCCTAAGTCAGTTATGACTAGTGCCTAAGATTGGACAAGGGGTCAACTAAGTTTGAGGGTGGTTCAATTACAAAAATGTTTACAAGTAAAATAAGTTGAAACTACCCCCAAACCAAAGATTACAAATACTTACAAAAGAATTAAAGATGTTACAATGATTACACAAGATACAAATAGATACAAAGATACAAGAAAATCAAAGTGAGATCAACACATAAGCCAAGCATGCCCCAATACCACTTACTTTATTGGACTGTTTTTCAATGGCAACCACTAAAGCACTCAAGACCCAAGAAGGTGATGCCTCCCCAAGTGGGATACTCAACCCCTTCTTGAATAACACCACAAGAGAAAATAAAGAAAGATATATATCAACATTTTAAACAAATGCCCACAGAAACTCAAGATAATTACAGAGATAAACCATAAGATTGCAAGTAAAGATTGTAAAGATATTAAGTGCTTGCAACAAGTGTGTTCCTAAGCATACATCTAAGTCCCCCCAACACACATGGATTATCTATGCAACTAAGTGATTAAGGAGTTCCTTAAAAGTNGTCCCCCCAACACACATGGATTATCTATGCAACTAAGTGATTAAGGAGTTCCTTAAAAGTTAAGTAAATTTTAGTTCCCCCCCCCTAAACTATGTTGGGGCTTTAAGCTTCCTCCTCCCTTGGCCAAATGACTGCCGGGTGCTCAAGATAGTAAGGCAACGAGGCCCACCCTAGCTTCCCAAGTCAGCCCTGAAAGTAAGAGTACTTCCCGGAAAGGATCCCTTCCTGGAGGATCACAGGACGGTCCCCCGCCACTTCCTTCCGTTGTTTTCCTCAAACCCGTTTTAGATGGTGGAGATGGCTGAATAAAGATACCTAAGTTGTCTAAAATGTTGTTATGACTCGTGGGTGAGTCTTTAGGTGTGTTTGGTTAATTTTAGGAGTGTTTTAGGTGCTTAAATTTGCGTTTTAGGCCCAAAACCGAAAATGAAACTGCTTGTTATGAAGTGATAGTGATGTAAATATTTCATCCCATAAACATGAAATAACATGAATGTAAAAGTGTGCTTGATATTTAATGCTTAAAATATAATGATTTTAGACCATATCACAAGATAACATGAATGAAAAAGCTTATAAGATAACCATCATTGACATAGCATTCCATTCACCATCAATAGCATGTAACTTTGCAAAAGGAGAAGGCAAGAACAACTTGCTGAAATGA
>SNQJ01S0043175.1:55240-67625 GCA_010110895.2 Picea sitchensis | reverse complement strand
GATACACCCACTAGTGCTCATCCACTAGGGGCCACATCCATAGGGATGCCATAGACCTGAGTCATTGCATTACACAGATGAGCTAGGTCCTCACACGTGCATTTATGCTCAACCATAGTCATGTCTGCTCTACAGATCTACTTTCCCACTATCACCAATAGGAGGATCATCTGGAGTCTTCTCATCAACTCTGTTGTTATTTAGAGGAGGCCATCACATCATCTTTGTTCTTATTCTCATGCTGATATGCCCAACGCTTTTCGAGATTTCCCACCTTCACCTTGTGCTCAACCACAAGCACATCCTAACTCAATAGATCACTCTAACATCGGATAATTATTTGGAGTTATTCTCTCTCACATCATGGAGGAGGCCATATACATTCCTAGCCCCTGTCCCAGGCTGGAACCATGAACCCTTTAATGGGGGCTTTCTCTTAGGTTTGTAAGTTGAGAGTAAGACTTCACATGTCTGCTATATTTCACATCTCATAGGTTTGTAAGCTGGAGGATGTCTCCTACAACTGCATTCATCAACACTCCCTCTAACCTAGGGAGGCATTCTCCATCAAACCAAGTCTCATACCGATGTACTCTTTTGTTTTGGTCAATTGTCATCCATACTCCCTCTTAACTCGGAAGGAGTTTCTTTACCAAGTAAATATTTGGTGTAGAAGTTTGCAGTCTTCTTGGGTACCGCAAGTATGCAATCTTCTTCTGCATGATATCTCTGATATAAGAAAATTTTATCTCTCCGTGTGATAAATCACGAGGAAGCTCTGAATTCTGTAAGGAGCTTCATATATGGCTCTTTGTCATCAACATAGGATCTACCTCATGGTCAAGTAGATCTGTCGGAAGTATATGAAGCCACATTTATTTTCACACCTACTGCTATATATATATACATGTACTCTATCTCTGGTGCACTTAAGGCTACATATTTATTTTTCCTATTGCACTAGGAAATCATGGAAGATTTTAAGGTAGAACATGAAGTGTTCTTCCGGTCCATTGTACTTTCTACTCAATCTGAATTGGCATGAATCAAGTTTGGTGTTTGATTGGATACATTGGTGATCCAATGAACTATGGATTTGTCTTGTATTGAATCAACATCAATCTTCTTCTTTAAATCCATCATGATGGATTTGCATTCTTTCATACTTCTTTAATATTCTTTCTGTATATTTTCCTTGAAGCAAGGAAATTTCATCAGTCTTATGTCATACTTCTTGTCCCAAGAAGTAGTGTATCATACTCGGATTATTCATCTCAATTTCATAAGTCAAAGATTACTTGTATCCAACAACAACGCTTTCTGAATAAGTCATCAGGATCAGGTTCTCGTCGCCAACACTGTATAGGTTTGGATCAACAATACTCTTGCTGAAACTCATCAAGAATCTATCTATCTGCTATAGTTTCCAACTCATGGATGGTAGTACGGATGGCAGTGTATTGGGTTCACTGGGTCAAGTGTCTCATCGTAAACAACTCCCTCTATTTATGAGAAATCTCTGGCTATAGATATCATTTTGTATTTCTCAACACTTCCATCAGTTGCATGCTAGATCTTATAAATCTACTTTGAAGTTGCCACAGACTTCCCTTTCTGGTCCCTGAATAATATCTTATGCATCATTCTTTAAGATGTAATGTTATTATTCTGTTATGGCATCTTGCCACACGGGTTCTCTTGTTGTTTCTCTAAGACAAAGAGTCTCAACATCAATGAAGTGGTTCATAACTGAGGGATAGCTCGAAAAATCTCTTTTGCTTTCTCGGAATGTGCCTTGAGAAAATTGTATGTCTTTCTACCTCTAGTAGGGTGAGATTAGGTAGGCCTTTTATGCCCTACTGCAATATCTCTGAATATATCAACTGGAGAAACTGGAATAATGTCTTTCTCCCTGTGAACTATTGAAGGGGGAGAAGGTATATTCTTACTGTCAATCTCCATCTGAGATTCTCTGGATCTTTAAAAGATTATTTCTTCTTTAAAGACAACATTTCTTCTTGTCTTAATCTGTTTCTGACCAAGGATGTCGATCTGGAATGTCTTTGAAGATTCATTGTATCATTCTTTCAAGAATAATGTTTCTTCTTTGTTCTTTGCACAAGGGACAAGGTTTTGGACTCCCGTACTAGGGATAATGGTCCAAGTTTTGAAATCTCCTTTATAAGGAGTGATATTCTTCTTTTATTTTGAGAAACATGCAATTCACTGTAAGATTTAGAATAGAAAGACTTTACCTATTTAGAGAAAATACTTCTCATTTATTCTTTCTTCATTTTCTTGAGGTGGATTAGGATCAACGTCGGCAGTGGTGGCATATTGTTTTCCCTTTTTTCTTGTTGGACAATATTTAGAAACATGTCCATACTTGTCACATCTGTAGCATTGAACTTTTGAGAGATCTCTTCTTTGATATGAAGGCTTTTCTTCTTTAAATGTTTGCCTGAAGTTTCTTTTGAATTTTCCTCCTTTTCTGGTATGAAGTGCAAGAGCATGATTTTCTTCTTAGTCATCTTCCACTCCTCTATTTTTGAGTCTTAGTTCTTCTTGAGTACAATCTATCCATAGTGTCTCAAATGTTGGTAGAGTTTCTCTTCCACTGATGCTCTAAAGGAAGGGCTCCCATGATTTTGGAAGGTTCTGAAGAGTAGTTAAGACAAGTTCTCTATCGGACATGTTTTCTCCAATTGTCTCTAGTTGTTCTTTAACTTCTGATAACTTCATGAAGAAAAGTGAAACTATGTCATCTTTCGTCATATTAGTACTTTGGAGTTGACTTCTCAATGCGAGGGCTTTGAGAGTGTTGTCACTTTCAAACATTCCTTTTAGTGTTTTCTACATATCGTAGGCAGTCTTCAGATTTGCAATCCAGGGCAAGAGATGATCTCTTACTGAGTAGATGATTATTTTCCTTGCTCTGACGTCATATTCTTTTCTTATTTTCTTCTCTAATTCAGTCGTTGTTTCTGGTAGAGTTTTAGTGGTTGCATCCAAGAGGTCTTCTTCTTCAAGAGTGACTAGAAGCTTTGGTTTCTAAGGGCTGAAGTTGCTTGCTCCATCAAGCCTATCTTCCATTGGAGTTATGTTCTTCATCTTTTCTTGCATCTTTGTAGTCTAGATTATGTTTGGACTTATGACTGCCAAAAGATCAATTTAATAGTATCACATAGATGCTTGCTGATCCAAAACAATATTTCTTCAAAAAAACAGAAATATTCTGCAGAAGTTTCGCCACCCTAGAGACCCTAGGGCCAAAAATCAAACTTTCTCGGAATTAAGTTTTGAGAGCCTCTGGAGATGCGTTGGAAGAGTCCGTACTCTTCTATGGTGGAATTAGCCTCAACGTCCAAGTTTTAGGGGTTGAAACACTTCAAGAAGGAGGGTCGTACAAAATTTTCTGAAACCCTGGGAAGGTCGTACGATTTTGCATAAGTGAAGGGTTTGTTGATAAGGGGTGAGACTTGGGTGGATGCTTGTGCAATGGGTTCTTTCATGACCTATGCTCTGATACCATGTTGATTTTTTATAGCATTAGGTTAAACATGAAGTTCATTCCATTTTAACAATTTACCATAACCATAAATGCTGCAGCAACCAAGATCACATGAAGAAGCACCATGCACAAGAACAGAAGATATATCCTAGGAAACCCTTCTCAAACAAGGGAGAAAAACCCAGCCAAATCCTTTGCTATACTCTTTAAGAGAAATACCTTTTCACCACCAAGAATATCCTAGCACACAAGAGGGTGCACAAAACCCTAAAACTCTAGCGCCCAAGAGAGGTGCGCAACTTTGACCAAGAAATGACATACTTGCTGAAATTTCCAAAACTCACAAGTGTGTGTGTGTGTGTGTGTGTTCAAATGAAAGATTTCCTCTTACTTATATTAGACTTGTCCTATTAACTTAAGTGTCTATTGGCACAATAGGGCCTACTTCACTTAGACATATTATTTATTGATTATTATAATAATTAATATTAATATTACTATTATTATTACTATTAATTATCTTTTATTGTTTATCTTTAGACACAATAAGATAGGTCCGACTTGTACCCTTTACACAATGACTAAGGTTATAGGTAGGTCTGACTCTTGAACAATATATAGCAAAGGATCTGATACACCCACTAGTGCTCATCCACTAGGGGCCACATCCATAGGGATGCCATAGACCTGAGTCATTGCATTACACAGATGAGCTAGGTCCTCACACGTGCACTTATGTTCAACCATAGTCACGTCTGCTCTACAGATATGCTTTACCACTGCCACCAATAGGAGGATCATATGGAGTCTTCTCATCAACTCTGCTTCTATTCAGAGGAGGCCATCACATCATCTTTGTTCTTATTCTGATGATGTGCCCAATGCTTTTCGAGATTTGCCACGTTCACCTTGTGCTCAGCCACAAGCACGTCCTAACTCAATAGATCGCTCTAACATTAGATAATCATTTGGAGTTATTCTCTCTCATGTCATGGAGGAGGCCATATACATTCCTAGCCCCTGTCCTAGGCTGGAACCACAAACCCTTTAATAGGGGCTTTCTCTCACGTTTGTAAGCTGAGAGTAAGACTTTGCATGTCTGCTATATTCCACATCTCACAGGTTTGTAAGCTGGAGGATGTCTCCTATAGCTACATTCATCAACAAATTTGGTGTTATATGGTTTGTTGTTCTTCTTGATTTATTTCATATCTGTATGTGTGCATATGGCTGTGATGTTTCTTCTATAATTCTTCCTCTTTCATTCAACTTCCTAAATGGTTAATAAACACATGCATAATAATTCAACCATTGCCATTTAAAATATCTTTTCAGATCAAGTGGTATCAAAGCTAGTTGACGTTTGGATTTGAGTTTGCATGTTAACCAGGGAAAAGCTACATTGTGGTGAAGGTGATCTTGTTGAAGAGAATCCATTGATTGTATTGAGAAAGAGAACTTCTCAAAGCGAGAAGATGGCATCAGAAGAGGGACTTTCTCAGGATGAGAAAGAGTTTCGAAAAACTTTCTTCGCCATGTCGGAGATGATGAAGGTTTTGAATGAGGATTACTTGGAATGAAAGCGAATGAATCTGGGTGAATCTTCAAAGGGAAAAAGTGAAGAAGGAGAGGATCCTACTCAAATTCCTCCTTCACCTCCATCTTCACCTCCTTCTTCTTCAAGTTCAAGTTCTAAATCCAATGCAAAGAAACATGTTCATAAACATAAGAATGAAATGCCTTTTTTAAAACTTGAAGTTAAATTTGAATTACCCATGTATGATGGTGAAGTTAATGCAAAGAGACTTGACAATTGGGCCAGGCAGATGGAGGTTTATTGCAGTGTGCAACAAATCAAGGATGAGGCAACTCAGATCAAGTTGGGATCACTTAGACTTGCAGACACAACACTCATCTCGTGGAAAAGCAAGTTGCAAAATGACACACAACAAGTGGGTATTGTATTTCCGTCATGGAAAAGTTTTATTTATGCACTTAGAAAGCAATTCTATCTTTTGGGTTATAAAGAGAAATCATTAATTGAATGGCAAGCTTTAAAACTAAGAAAAGGACAAATAATGCAAGAATACACTAATGGCTTTCGTAAAATGGCATTGATGTTAGATATTCCTTTACATACCCAAGAAACTCTTATGAAGTATATAAGAGGTTTACCCACACATATTCAAAACACTGTATTCATGTTTGGACCGACTAATGTTGATGAGGTTTCTATTCAAGCGACATACATTGAAGCAGGGAAAACGAGTGTTGGTGTAACAGGGCAATCGTCTTCAAGGAAAGAGGACAAAAGGAAGTGGCATGTAAAGAAGTCAAATTCAGTGGAAAGAAAGGAAGAGAATCCCTCTTGAAAGCATTGTAGAAAAGAGGGGCATGATGAGGACCATTGCTGGCAATTGCATCCCGAGAAGAGACTGAAGTGGTTCAAGGAAAAGAAAGGGAGGCAAACAATTGTGGCAACAACACGACCAAAAAACTTGGGATCGGATTCAGGTGATGAATCTAAAGTCTCATTGGTTGGTATGACAGGTAAAATTGGTGAAGGATTTGATTGTAGAAGTAACTTGTTTCACATAAGGGTCATCATGAGGCACACAAAGGTCGACACATTGATAGATAGTGGATCTCAATCTAACTTAATTTCATAGGAATTGGTTAAGAAATTGGGATTAAAAACACAAATGCACCATAAGCCTTACACACTTAAATTGATAAGCAACAATCATCAATTGCACATAACAAAGCAGTGCACATTAAAATTTGCAATTTCATCTAAGCTTGTAGACAAGGTAACATGTGATGTGGTGCCACTAAGTGAATGTGGAATGGTCTTAGGCAGTCCTTACTTGTATGATCGTAAAGCAATCTTCTACAGGGAAAATAATCAATATCATTTAACCAAAGTAGGTCAAGAATATGTGGTTCATTCTCATCATTTAAAGGCAAATACATCTCTTCAAACAATGGAACAATTAAGAAAGGCATCTCAAGCAAGCAAGACACCTATAATTGTTTCAAATCAAGTAATCGATCTTAAGCAAGAACAAGAGATGATTGTAGAATGGAAAATCAATCACAGTTTGCTTCAAGATAAGCTAATGTCGTGCAAATATTACAAACATATTAGCTCATTTGCAGTCATATTTTTAATGCTATCATTAGTAATGTTGTCTACATGGATGATAATGGCTGCAGTAAGATGTGACAGGGTAAAAATGGTTAACAATATGTTGCCAATTGTCATGATTGTGTTACAGTTGATCTTGATGAGACAGGTGCACATGATAGAGTTTAAAGACAGGGAACAAGTCGAGTGGCCTATCCCGATCTTGATGACTGGTCAGTAACCTTTTGGGGACCAAAAGGTCCTTAGTGGGGAGGTGTGATCCAGAATTGGATCCAGGAGTTTGATGGGGCTCATAAAGGCCTAAAAATCAAAGTTCTCATAATGGATTCAAAACGGACTTGTGCGTGAACCCAACGCATCCTCAACAGGCTCAAACAAACATCGTATGCTCCAGATATGGCGATCTGTTCATTTTTCCAAACAAACAAAAATTTGATGATTATACAGTCCGTACAGTGCCACGTGGAAACTGACTGTATAGGCCGTACGATTGATGTGGAAAGGTACACGTGGTAGGGTGACTGGGCGTACATGTTGCTAACGTGGCAATGATACGTGAACCAATCAGGGAGTGAGATGTGTCACCACTACAAGAGTGACACATGGCACATTCGTATTGATGATGTGGCAGGGACGTACGACACATGGCAGGTACAATGGCAGGGCCATACGACACATGGAAGGTACAGTGGCAGACACTCGGTAGATAGGTGGACCATTCAACGTTTGTCACGTGGCATAAGTTTTGGCGAATGGTAAGGTGCCACGTGGCCCAAACATAGGCTTCCACGTGGCACCCGTTCATTGGTTCGTTGGTTGCAAAAATATTAGACTTCATGGGGCTCGATCGTGTGACCTCCCACCGGGCTATGTTTTGGTAGGGTCGGGCTAGCCATACCGCTCGCATTATGGGTCTTAACCCTAAAGATCTCCACTTGTAATTAAAGTTGCATGTGAATTTGTTTGGGCACAGAAAGGGTCGGGGCTTGGCCCCATCCCTTGGTTTAAACTCCCCATATGACCCTTCATATGTGACCACTCTGCTTACCATGGCGAGCAGACATTAGTTGGGGACTAGCCTCGATCCTATGGGATTTGCATACGACCTAGTGGCTCCACCATTACACTTGGCGCTCGGATAAATAGTTAGCACCTAGTCGGTCGGGCTTTCCTGCCAACTAGGGTGCTAGTCCAGGGGCTACACCATCGGGGGGTTTCACAACCAAATGCGCATGGAGCTTTGGGATCTGGGCATATGGTAGGTAATGTGACCAGGGGCTGAGAAGTAAGGGGCCAGTGCGCTAGGAGAATAGCGCCTGGCCACATGGAGACACCCTACATGACCAAGAGCCTTACAAAAGGGGGGTGCACCCTGTTTTGGAATATAGTGGATTTTTAACTATATTATATGATTTTTTGGGTATTATTCAACAATTTTTGGAGATTTTGGTCATTTTTGGGAGATATTGGGCTCTTTTTGAGGCTAGATCTTGGGGGGAAGTTGGGAGATGGTTACCAACTTCATATCTAAATAAACCAGGGTTTTTTTAGGCTAGGAGAGGACATTCTGAGTAGGTTTATGTTGAAGATTTTCCAAGCCAAAGCCATTTTTATGCAGGGAAGTTATTGAGGAGCGCACCTTTGCGAGCCATTTATGGGAGCTTCGGTCATCCGATTTCAATGTTGTTTCTTTTGTTGGGTTCTAGAGATTTGGTAGAACAAGACCATATCTGTTTTATAACCTTTTGGCACTATTATGATGCCATTTTAAATATTTGAACAGAAATAAGAAAGCCTCACTGACTGAGACAAAGGCCCAGAGACGTAGGCGAGATTGTCGAACTCCGTTATCACTTTGGTGTTCTACGGTTTGTTGTTCTTCTTGCTTTATTTCAGATCTGTATATGTGCATATGGCTGTGATCTTTATTCTATAATTCTTCCTCTTTCATTCAGCTTCCTAAATGGTTAATAAACACATGCATAATAACTCAACCATTGTCATTTAAAAGATCTTTTTGGATCAACAGGTGACGTCAGTATGCTAACGTTGAAGCATGAGAGGCTACCACATGTCACCCATATTTGGATGAATGGGCATCCAGATGGACCAGTTGAAAAGTGCCATGTGTCATCCGTACGAATGATGTGGAAAACGGTACGGTCCATGTGGCACCACTGGAAGGGTGACATGTGGCCTACCATACGATGATGTGGTAGATAGGTGGAAGGTATGTCAACAATGCAGTCGATAGGTGACATGGCAGGGTCGTACATCTAGTGGCAAAGGTGGCCAATCATAGGCTACCACATGGACCAATCAAATGGCACTACATGGCACCTTCGAGAAGCCCAAGTTGGGATGCAGATCAAAATTTTGTTGGAGTCAGAAGGGATCGAGCCCCCGACCTCCATTGAAATATATAAGAAATATTCCAATACGCCAATGACTTCACATAAATGTCTACCAATACGCCACCAACTCCGATTGGTTATGACCACAAAGAATATTACATTCAATTTGATGCCTACGTCAACGTGAAGTTCGGGCCACGATTTTGGCTGACCTAGGCTATTTAAACCAGGCATGAATCCTGAGATTGGTACGTGGAATTCTGTGTAGGGTATAGTACGGTGCATTGGAATGTGTGCCAATAGGTGCCTAGTTATGGTGTTGCATTGTTTTGCGTGCCATTGAGCCCTTTGTCCAACCATAGTCATGTTTATACTCATTCTTCTCAGTTTTTTGAGAGGAGCATGATGGTGATGTCTGTTTTGTGCTAAGATGTTTTTTTATGACGATATTAGTTCAGATTTTCTTGTATGAGAGTTTTAGTGCATTATTTTGTGTGAAGAAGACGATCATTGAGTGCCAGTTTAGAGCATAGTCGAGTTTATATTCATTTTTCTCAAAATTTCGAGAGGAATTCAATGGTAACCTCTATTTCTGTGGTTGAGCAACAAAATTGAAGAGTGATTTGAAGATTGGCTTTGTAAGTCCATTTCAGTGTAATTTTGGCATTGAGATTAATGAAGAATGGTCTCACTGTTAGAAAGGGACCTGAAGATGTAGCATAGGAGAGGTGAACTCTGTCATCAAATCTTGTATTCACAGTTCTTTTATTTTATGTTGTGTTATCTCTCATTATTCTGCAATTTATTCATCATTTTATGAAGTTTTGGATAAGTAAATGGATTCACATGTGTTATGCAAATATGTCAAAGACGATCAAGAATATTTTGAATCAAGTTAGATGTTGATGTGTGTTTAAAGAGTAGTTTGACATCTAAGTATTTTCAGATCAAGTGGTATCAGAGTTGGTTTTGACACGTATTTGCAAGTGAATATGAGGAAGTCCAAGACTCAAGCTTGGTGAAAGTGTGTTTGAAGACTCTTTTTGATAACACATATCTCTTGGTTGCAAATGACACCATGAATAAAGCTCTCATGAAATTAAGACTACAAAAGGACATGGACGAACATATTCAAAAGGATAATTTTGAATTGAGGATGGAACTACAATCCCTTAAGGAGGAGAAGCAAAGGCTTCAAGATCAATTGATATGTCATGAAGAATTCCTTAGATGTATTATTCATGAATTGGAAAGAGAGTTGCAGGCTAAGGACCAGATATTTGCACAATTCCATGAAGTTGGTAAAGTGGAGAAGGAAAGGTCTCCTATGTAAGAGAGACTATCTCCTACAAAAGGTTTACAAATAGTAACTGAGGAAGATGATTCATCATATTCTTATCCTCCCCGTCAAGATGGAGAATTCTCTAGGATGGCTAAAGTAAGGAGAACTTCAAATGAAGAGGTCCTTCATAAGTAGTTGGTCTTACCTTCCATCCCAGGGAAAGGTATCAAATGCAAAGCATCTCCATGAAGAGAGGGTCATTCCAATGAAGGAATGAATTACTTGGTTCATTAGTTGGTTCATTTCCCTTGAAATGTACAATTGATTGCCCAGTTGTACGATAATAGAAAAGTGATCTGTCTTGTATGATATATACAGTGTAAGTGCCCCTTCGATCTATGTAGTAATTGGTTAGTAGGTCTCTCTCCCACCTTTACATTTTCTTAAGTGACATGGTTCCTCTGTCTTAGATATTGGCAATTATCTTATGATTGTGATCAGTGGGGTGGTTTTTATGATCAATATAGATGTTTAGTTGTTAGTAGGTTGGTCTCCCTTGTTGTCATGCATAGTAAGAGATGTGTTATGAGCCCCTGGCTTGTGTAGTTTTATTATGGTTCTTTGCTCAGAAATCAAATTAGTTAGTTGTGGTTCCCTTCCTCTATTAGTATGCTAAGTGTAGATGGGACTGTTATGTAGGTGCTTTTTGCATTCCTTTTCTTAATATATCTCGACTGTGATCAATATTTTCCCTTTCTAAGTAGACCTTTATTGTTATTTAGTTGGTTTCCCTGATCTATTTTATTGATCCAATGACCATCAATCTCACCTTTATCGGTACCTTAAACTAGTGACTAGTGTTTTCCAATTATCAACTCGTACCTATCGTTCATTGGTTGATCGTTACCCTTTATTGTACTATGATGATTGGACCATTGACCTAAGCCTTTACCCTTAAAATAATGACTATTGATTGCCCATCAACCAATGAATTTTATGTATGTGACACCTTGCTTCGTTGATAAGCTTTGTTAGGTGCCTGAGATGTGAAGTTGTTGCTCAACCACTGCATAAGCAATGGCTATTGGCTCTAATGTTGGGTCTACTTCTTACTCCATTGGGTCAACTACTTCCACTATTGGTGCATCTGTCCTTACTATTGATGCTTCCTTTAGTGTTGGTGATAGATGCTTATGTGCTTGGGATGGCTTGGATTAGTACCTTATGGCTTAAGACCTTAGTAACTTAGTACCTTATTACTTTAGTGGGTTAGCTCTGGCAATAGTTGGTGGCTTTCTAGGTCTTGATATTGAACATCACAATCTCACTCTTAAAAACCAAGCTACCTATCCCGAACATCAGAATCTCACTCACTAATAAGGTATGGATCTTAACGGGCTCTAGAAATGCCATCGTTTTATACCATCTTTTCCGTACATTTAACCCCTTCCCACTTACCTAGATTGTGTATGAATCCATCATTGTGAGGGATTTAGACTTAATGTGTTTCCATTATATTTCTTTCGTACTTTATGCAAATTTATGATTAAACATTAGAAAAAGATGATATTTTCATTTATCTTTGAGTTAATTTGCCAGATAAGTTGTTGTGAATATTGTGATGTTACCGCAGGGGATGTTTTGGTTCCAATTGCTACAACACTCATTTTCAGTTGCTACAATACTCATTTTCAGTTGTTGCAACTCACCAGGGAACTATTATGCGCTGCAAGTCTTGTTGTTGCAGCTCGCCTGAAGTACAATTGTTGCAATTCTCATTGCTGCAACCTCACTTGTGGTGAAACTCGCCTGAAGTATAGTTGTTGCAACTCTCCAGGGAACTTATTCATCTTGCAACTTCCATTGTTGCAACTCTCGTTGTTGCAACTCCCATTGTTGCAACTTCACCTATGTTGCAAGTCGTCTAAGGAACCTTGACCCGTCAGAACCATGAGCCATGTTGTCACATATTTTTCATTTATGGATTTGTGCAACAATAATATTAGTCCAAGAGAATCAAATATACTGAGATAATTTTGCAATTCCAAGACAAAGTATTAGTTTGAGTGGTTGACTAAGAATCTTGGAAT
>SNQJ01S0043175.1:0-26028 GCA_010110895.2 Picea sitchensis | reverse complement strand
CTAAAATGGGACAGAGCAAATGAGCTAAAAGGAAAACATTCAAAGTTTCAGAATCTATGGCTCGGGCCTTTCCAGGTGGCCGAGAAGGTTGGGGTAGGCACGTATCAGTTGCAGAATCTAAGGGGGGAACTTGATGCCCTCCCGGTGAATGTCCAAGCCCTAAAACAATATTTCCATTAATATATATATATATATATATATATTTGTGTGTGTGAATTTTCACGATGTTTTGTTTTAGGTAGGTCAATTGTCGAATGCATTTTTGTTTTTTTCCATAGTACTTCTGCGCTTTTGAATATTGTGTTTAGCAAGGCAGTGGTTGGCCTCAATTCATGCGGTATGACGAAATTTGTTCCTGACTCATCGCTCACATACAACACAAGAAGCGCTAGGGGACCTGTGGTTGTTTTAAGGGGTTCTCTATCTAACTTGCACAGATGAACAAACTTGGAAAAGTGATGAAGTGTCTGCCTGGTGGTCTGGTAAAACCTTAAGAGAAAGATGGTAAGCTAGAAAGGACTACATGTACCTCAGAGACAGAGCTAACAAAATTTCACCTTAACCATCTCATTTTGCAAATAACAGACGTCCTTCTCTCCCACTCGCTCAAGGAATTCTTTCGAAATAAAATCAACTATATCAAATGAGTGCATAGTAGGAGAGGGTATGCAGATAACTTCGTCGAGGCTATGGACACTCACTGGCAATGGAGCAAGGTCTGTGACGTCGAGGCGTTTTGCCAGGGCTATGGACGCTCGCTGGCAGTGGAGCAACATTGTAGCAAGTGAATAAGGGTAACTAAAGGGCCTAGTGCTAGTGACTGCTTTACTATACTCTTGTCAAAGGGGGAATGAGTCAAGGTTACAGGAAACAAAGGTGGAATAAAGGTTGAAAACCCCACGGGCAGGCCCAAATGCACCAACTAGGGAATTTCAAATGCAAGGATAAAAGAGGCTCTAATAAAAACCAATTAAGTTCTTAATCAAATTTTGCATCACCTGAGCCCGAGGTAGGAACAAAGATTTTTCTTTCACCTAGTAAGTCGCCATTTGTTGAGCACTCAACACACCCTAAAAATCTTCTGTCAATTTTTTTCTTTTTGGGTACCACTTGATCTTTTGCACTGTCTCATTCGACTTCATTTTGAGAAATGTTTTGTCTTTGATTATTCTCATGACTCTCATCACCTATTAAGGCTTGTTTGAGCTTATGACACCCCATGACTTAAAAGGCTTTAACACTTGAATAAATAATTGAAAGCCAAAACACTTCACCCGACGTGCTCAGATTTGGCATCGGAAGGAATTCAAAGAAGGAAAAGAACCACTCGGGAAACCTCAGTCGTCGAGCGTCGATCTCCATCAATGTCAGCAAAAGGAAGTTTTTGTTTTGCGTCAAGTATTGCATAAGGATATTTCCGATAGCCGATTCCCCTTCGGCATCGGTAAAAAATGAGGGGGATAGACGTTTACGAGGAGAGAAAAGATATCATCGATAGCCAATGCCCGACGTGCTTATCAGAATTAGGGAAAACCTAAAAGGATCGCAACAAACATTCTGATCGCACTAAAGGTTATTCCTGATCACCGATCCCCGATGCGTTTTCGACATCAGGACTTTTTCGAGGAAGGAACTTTCGTCGACCCTGGATACCTTTTCGACATCGCCAAGCTAAGGTTTGTTTTAGAACGAATAACTTAAGGAAGGTCTAGACTCCGATTAATACACGCTAATTAAGTCACTGATCTTCAACGCTATGTGTCTTTACCCGGTAGGAGGATCGTACGGTCTAGTTTTATCCTGAGTCATTCTTGGTTCCCTAGGTCTGAGTCACACCTCTGAGTCAACTTTACCATGACAACATTATACGATGAAATTGATCAACGTCGAAGATTTTTTTGCAGAAAAACATCAACGGAAACGTTCATAGCACATCCCCAATCCCCGATCCACCCACTGAGAGAGTGACATGATGGGACATTTCAACATTAGATACGATCAGATTTTGAGCATTTAAGGAGCTAATTAATACCAAATCCCACATTAGTTGCTACCTCGTGCACCAATCAAAACAACCGTTTAAAATCATCAATAGACCAAATCACCACTCGCACCTCCGTTGTCAACCCACGATGAATTTAATTTATAGAGATTCGGTGGCAGATTTGTTAAATTTTCACTCATAACCTGAATTGAATGGTTGATGCAACATGGTAAGTTCTTCCCTATTAAAATTCTCTTGAGCTGTTGTAAACGAAATCATTCTGCACGTGAGGAAATTCTAGAGCATCTGAAGGAGTAAGATGAGTAATTCGAAGGCTACAGAGATCCCGTGAGTATCAAAATAACCAGGTTTTAGAAAGATTCACGGGTATGTATCCAAGTTTGTAAATTTTACATGGCTATGATTTATATGTTTTATCCGGTTTTGTTTTTTTACACAGACTCTGAAATTTATTTTAAGGTTGCAGGGACAATGCCGCCAAGAAAGCCAACCACTAGACGATCGTCGAGGGCATCGAAGCTAAAAGAACCAGAGGTAGGCAAAGGCTCTTTGCCAGGGATCGCAAAACAATTTGAATATGCCCCGAGGCCAGAACTTGTCATTAAGACAACAACGAAGAAGGTTTTCATCCATCCTCCAGCCTTTGGCGATACAGAGGAAAGAACAGGGTCCAAGCTAGCACTCCCACATTGAGGAGAACTCTTTAACAAGTTCATCGTGGAGGAGTACCCAGAATATGTCCCACACAGTGATCCGAATGTAAGGGTGCTTGATGACCAGGTGTTCCCCAACATTTGATGGTCATATATACACATGGTGGCGAGAAAAACCCTTGTTTTCCCCTGCATAGAGGTCCTGAAATGGCTCATCGACCACACAGAAACGCATAAATGTTTAATCAACGATGACAATGGTGGATGTGTTGGGATGTTCCTACCGGTAGAAGTTCAGAAATACTACAAGCTTAGAGAAGTTGAGGAGCGGCTAAACACAGAGTTAGTGGTGAAGTTCTACAAACGCCATGACACCAGCCAAGTGATGGCCTCATGGTGGAGGGAGGATAATAAGTACACCAACCGGAGCACTGGCTGGTACAGGATGGCCAACTTAAGGGAGCCATACATCTATTTGATGGCTCTCATCTGCTGATTATATGGAGAGAAGGACTACTCCAAATTTTCAGAGGTGTGGATACCCTTGGCTTACACAGTGGCGATCTCCAAGAGCGGTTTCAAATGGGGAGCAATAATTTCTAAACAATTGAGCATCTGTGTGCAACAGGCCCAGGTGCCAAAGGAAGGAGAGACATGAGCTTTATACATGGCTTCATACTTTCTCTATGTCATGTGCACCAGAAAANAAAAATCTTCACTGGCATGAATCTGAGTTGGCATGTTGTAGAGTTGTCGGTCCATGTCTACTTCAGTGTGCCATGGGAAAACATGTATAAGAAGTCTTACTCCCTCATATGCGATGAATTCATTGCGCGAATTTATTTTATTCTTTTTAAGAAGGAATGCCCAAGACTATCTGTTGCGGCCAATAAAATGATACCCAAGGTAGGCCATTGGTACTTGGACGAGCGCGACACCTACATCAAGGTGTTTGAGACCACCAGAGCACCACATCACCTACCAGCTCATGCCCTAGATTGACTTGTGGCAAGAGAAATATGTTATCAAACCATCTTGCAGGGCTACAATGCCACCCTGGTCAAAGACAAGAAATGGGCCTTCATACCCTATGGTTTCCATGTAGGGTTTTACTTGGTTAAGGACACCGCTCAAGCCAAATAGGAAGGGCTGAGCCAAATTGAGTTCAGATTCCCAACGGGCCGATTCTGCAAGCATGATCCAAAGTGCCTAGTCTTGAAACATGCTTCACAAGTGTCATCCTACTGGTCGTACGCTCACGAAAAGTTTGAAGACGAAGTATTCATAGAAAATGCCCAGGACTGGGACGAGGTGGTACAAAGGATGGCCGACCCAAAAATGACCAAGTTCAGGGCCATGAGCCTGGATGAACATGCGACGAAAATAGATCAGTTGGCTCAAGAGGCCCTCAGATTCAGGGAATAAATCAGAGCGACAGAGGCAACAAAGGTTTCCCTAGTGGCTCCGACACAGAACAAGGGATTTTCTATGACACCAGACGCACATGCAAGGGGATTTCTCATGATAGAACAAGCACATAGAGTAATCAATCAGCTACAGGATGACCCAGACCTCGTAGGAATAACAAGGGTCCCTGCCAATAACCAAGTTGAAATCCGGGTAGGTCCAAGTGGCCCAGAGTTAATACAAGTTGAAGAGATCGTCGGTTTAGATAACCCTAAAGTTTCAGCACCACAGGCCGGATCACCAGGGGTCATTTTAGGTCAGCTAGAGATAGCAAGAACATTAGGGAGAGAAAGTGCACCAAACCCCCTCCACGACTTGATAACAATCTATGATGATGAGGAAAGTTTGGAGGTGTCCTTGGTGACTCTGGTGCAGATCATAGATGAAAAGGAGTGCGACAAAACATCTTCCCCAGCTCTCGACGCTCAAATTTAGGGCCTTCCAAAGAATGACCAAGAGGTTGAAAGTGTCTTAGACATTGAGCTACTCGATGCACCGAAGACCCAAGTGGATAGTTCGACGGGTGATCTGTAAAGATCTTTTAATGACCGTGGTTGAGTTTTTAATTACATGTGTTAATTAACCATTTGAGAAGCTTAATGAAAGAATGAGGAAATAAGAGGAATTATGACAGCCATATACACATATGCAGATCTGAAATGAAGTAATAAATAGCAAACCATAACAAGAGAATTGATAACGGAGTTCGGCACAACGTTGCCTACGTCTCTGGGCCTTTGTCTCTGTGGGGGAGGCTTCTTTATTTCTGTTCAAAGCTCAAAAAATACATCACAACAGTGCCAATTGGCTACAAGACTAATCTGGTCATGTTCTTCTAGATCTCTCGAACCCAGCAAAAGAAATGGCATGCAAAACGGATGACCGGAGCTCCCAGAAATGGCCCGCAAGTGTCTGCTCCTCAACAATTTCCCTGCATAAAAATGGCTTTGGCTTGGATTCCCTTCAGCATAACTCTGCTCTGACTGTCCTCTATGGCCTCAAACAGGCTTGGTTTTTATAGATATGAAGTTGGTTATCCATCCCCAACTTCCTCCCAAAATTTGGGCTCCAAAAATGCCCAATATCTCCCAAAAATGGATAAAATCTCAATAAACAGGCTGAATAATCAAATAAAATCTTAAACTATACAATAAAAACCACTTTGCATAAATATTTGGGCGCAGCCCCCTTCGCACTAGCCCCTGGTCCTATGGCAGAGCTCCACGTTCTCTGTGGCTAACCTTTGCGCGCTGGCCCTCAACCAGAATCCAGCTTTGGTCTTGTGGCACGGGCATGGGACCGGGCCTAAAATAGCCTGAGCCCTGAGGAATAGCCCCCCCCGCTTCGCGCTGGTGGTTACATGGTGGTGCGGGGTCCAAGGGCTGGCCCCTATCCAATTCTCTCGTGCATCTGGTGCCCGCGCCCTCGGGTGTATGGGTGTTACACGACCATGGTTGAAACCATGGGCTGGGACTAAGCCCCAGCCCTTTCCGCCTCCAATTAAAGTTTTAACCAAACTTAAATACATTATTTGCCATATGATAGTTAATAACTAACAGTGGAGCAGGTGGTTAGCCTGGTCCTGCCAGTCCATAGCTTGGAGGAGGTTGGGGGTTCGACTCCGGTGGAGACCCCATATTTTGCACAAACCAACGAGCCAACCAATGGGTGCCACGTGGCAGCCCATGACTGGGCCACGTGGCACCTTCCCATTAGCCGAATACGATGCCACTTGTCAACACAGGATTGGACCACCTGTCTGTCGAGTTGTCAGCTCCATACTGCCACGTCACTTCCCTGTCAGCATGCTAGTATGTCTGCCATGTCAGCTTGTGCCACGTGTCACCCTTACAGTGGTGACACGTGTCACCCTCTGACTGGTCCAATCCCTGTTGTATGCCACATCACCTGCCACGTGTCATCACCAAGAGCTTCCACATCAGCTGTACGGCCTGTACAGTCAGCCTGCCACGTGGGACTGTACGGACTGTACAATCACCCATTTTTTTTACATGTTTGGGTTTTCAAACAGAATGCGATATCTTTCGCATACGAAGCCCGATTGACGAAGTAAATATATGGCCAGAATAAGGAAGACGAGATGGATGCAATGGCATTGGTTTCGTCGGATTCTGATCATTTTCATTTTTGAGCCTTTTTTAGCCCTGTCAGGCTCCTAGATCTGATTCTAGATCAACGGGAGAGCCAGGGTCAGGCAAACAAAAGGAAGAAGTTTCACAGCAGGAAATCGACATCTCAACAGTCGATTATCAAGTAAGTACGGAGCCTACCCCTGATACTTCAATTTCAACCGGTAATGTACCTCCTGATGAGCAACAACTAGAGGTTGGACCTTCAAAACACACAGGAGAGGTTAAAGAACCCAATCTCAAATAGATTTACACCGTCGAGAGCCTAGGAAATATGCTTACCTGGGGAGATCAACAAATCCCTAAACCCGTGGATGAGGTTGCTGATATACATGCCATCTCCTATGATCAGAAGGGGAAAGACATCATGAAAAGAACCACCAAGAAGAGGAGGCTTACTTTGGATTGCTCCATCCTCATCACCACAGAGGAAAATTTGATTAGCACAGAGCATGCCAAGACATCCAAGCTTGTCGACGCAAGGATGGCGATCACAGATGCCACCTTGGATAGATCAATAAAAGATGAAGAGGAGTTGTTCGTTGCGCTAAATCAGTTGGAACATCTCCACCATTTGGAGAAATACTATCAGGACTCCACACGGGCAACAGTGTTCTTGAGAAGTGAATTCCAAGACGCCTACAGTAAATTCACAAATGAGCGGCACCTTTTCACTGCAAGGATAGCCGACTTCCAAGAAGACACCCTGATGGCGCTAGTGACATGCAAATACATGGAAAGGTGGTACGAGAAGTCCCACCAAGCTGTGTAAAAAATGGATTACATCAGTGCGGTTCAGAAGGGCTAAGACGTCGAAGATCACGATATTCGGGTGTTAAGGGGCAACAACATCGACCGCATAAAGAATTCGGTCGAATACTAGGTAAGAATGGCCCAAGAACCTCATCGGGAAATCCAAGAGAAGTGGGTCGAGTGCGAAAAGAGCTGGACCAAAATCAACCAGGCGATGAGAGACATCGACCTTCCAGAATTCGACACACCCGATGACTTTGTCGACTTGGATGACATAGTCAAATTATATGCCGAACAAGACTCATCGTGGGTTGTGGAGATAACAAAGGTGGCAAACATGGCACCAGGACAAGTGCAACAGTTCATCGAGCACCTAATCAAGGCTCAGACAATGCTACAACAATTAAGTGCTAACGTAGTCAAATATCGGGCATAGGCAGTGGAGATCAAGGAGATCCTTTCGGCCCCAATGGATCAACACAGGGTCCCGTATGCCAACACGTGCGAGGAACTCTTCGTCAAATGGTCAGAGTATGAGAAGATTCATCCACTCAAGTGAGATCATTTGATGACTCTTAGAAGACTGAGAGATGAAAGCGCCATGTGGCAAGTTTTTGTTTTACTTAGCTGCACTTTTGATAGTTATTTNAACCATTTGAGAAGCTTAATGAAAGAATGAGGAAATAAGAGGAATTATGACAGCCATATACACATATGCAGATCTGAAATGAAGTAATAAATAGCAAACCATAACAAGAGAATTGATAACGGAGTTCGGCACAACGTTGCCTATGTCTCCGGGCCTTTGTCTCTGTGGGGGAGGCTTCTTTATTTATGTTCAAAGCTCAAAAAATACATCGCAGCAGTGCCAATTGGCTACAAGATTGATCTGTTCATGTTCTTCCAGATCTCTAGAACCCAGCAAAAGAAACGACACGCAAAACGGATGATCGGAGCTTCCATAAATGGCCCGCAAGCGTCTGCTCCTCAATAGCTTCCCTGCATAAAAATGGCTTTGGCTTCGCTTCCCTTCAACATAACTCTACTCTGATTGTCCTCCATGGCCTCAAACAGGCCTAGTTTTTACAGATCTAAAGTTGGTTATCCATCCCCAACTTCCTCCCAAAATCTGGCCTCCAAAAATGCCCAATATCTCCCAAAAATGGCTAAAATCCATTAGTTACAGGCATAGATTTAAAAAAAAAATCCAAAATATATAATAAAAAACCACTTTATGTTTAATAATAGGGCTTAGCCCCCTCTGTCCGGCGCACGCCCCTAAAATCGGTCATATGGATAGGTATGTGGCCAAGCGCCAGCCTAAAGGGTTGTGCGTTGGCCCCTTTCCCGAACTCTGTGGTCATGTGGCGCCATTCCATAGGACCGCGCCCCCATAGTCTCATGCTTGGCCTATGGTTCTTCTCCTGGTATTATGGTGGAGGGTGCACCCTCATCCATGGCCCCTATCCAATATTCCTGCGTAGGTTAAACCCCCCGCGCTCCTGGTTATATGGGGTGGTTACATGCAATATAGTATACCATGGGTTGGGGCTAAGCCCCAGCCCTTTCCGCCTCTGTTTAAACTTTGCATCAAACTCAAATGTAATTTTTTCCATATATTTATTAAGTAACACCAGTGGAGTGGGTGGTTATCCCGGTCCTGCCAATCCGTAGCTTGGAGGAGAAGGTCGGGGGTTCGACTCCGGTGGAGACCCCATATTTTGCACAAACCAACGAGCCAACCAATGGGTGCCATGTGGTAGCCCATGACCGGGCCACATGGTACCTTCCCATTATCTGAATACGATGCCACTTGTCGAGCATCGGATGGTCCATGTATCTACCATGTACCCTGCCACCTGTCTCCCAGTCATCACCGTACCTGCCCAGTCAGCCTGTTGATGTCATCCCATGCCACATGTCACCCTTACAGTGGTGACACATGTCACGCTCGGACTATTCCAACTCACCTGGCGTACACCCTATCACCTGCCACATGTCTTCTCTAGGAGATGCCACGCCAGCTGTATGATTGTACGGTCTGTATAGTCAGCCTACCATGTGGCACTGTATGGACTATACGGACTGTACAGTCACCCATTTTTTTTGCCTGTTTGGGTTTTTGAACGGAATGCAATATCTTTTGCATTCGAATCCCATTTGACAAAGTAAATATATGACTGGAATCGGGAAGACGAGACGGACACAATGGCATTGGTTTCATCGGATTCCGAGCACTTTCATTTTTGAGCATTTTTTAGCCCTGACAGGCTCCTGGATCCGATTCTGGATCAGTGGAGGCCATTCAATGTAAGGTGGACTAGTTCCACTATATTATTAAATAAGGCCCACTATGGTAGTCAGATATAATAAATGTAAGAGGACTTCTTAGAAGGTTCTACTTCTAGAAGATTCCTCCTCTAGAATGTTCTTAGGTGATGGTAGCACTATATAAAGAGGTTCAAGAAATGTAATGGGATATGAAGAGAAGTGTTGTGTTTGGAGTTGTATCTCAATAGGAGGATTCCCCCTTGAAGAGGCAAGTGAATAGGAGAGGATCCCTTCCATAATAGGATCCATTGTATGGTGTTTCCCTACCATAAGGGTTTGATAGTAATAAAGGAGATTTTGCATATTGTTCTTGTATATCTGTTGTGGTTCTTCTGTATTCAATATTTGGTTCTTAACATCATCTGGGATCTGAAAAGTCAATTGGCCTATTAAGGTCTTGAATCTTTGATCGAATTCCCAAACGGGTTCGGCTACCTTCTGCTTGATCTCTTTCATCTTTGTAATACATTATGATTCCGATTTGGGTTTCTTGAATTCTTCAATCACCGCATTCTTGATCTGATTCAATAGCTTAGGCTGTGCAAGTCCTTGGACAAGATTCATGTACCAACTCAGTGCGCGATCCCTTGGGGTAGTACTAAACTAGGTTATTTTAACATCTTCATCGGTGACATTCTTAATATTCCATACGCTTCACATAGGAACCAGTGTTGATCAGGTTCTTCAAAACCATGTCCCCTAAATATAGGAATCCTCATATCATCTTCCATAGATATTCCTAGGTTTCCCAGGTTTCCTAGGTTTTCTGTCTGAGTATATGTTGAACTGCTAGTAATAGTACTCTGAGGAATTCAATGACTCCAACTATTTTGATTTCTTAGTGCTGCTAAAATAATAGGGGGATTAATAGTACTTACTTCAGTATTCTTTGCAGTTCCTGAAGTTTCTGGCTCGTCCTGGCGAGGTTCTTTAGCTTTTCTTTCCTCTTCCCTAGTGGGTTCTGAATGCTCTTCGTCTGTCAGATCTTCCTCTTCTCCACTGTAGAAACCCTCATCCCCATAGTTCTACTTGAATAAGTTCTCAAGATGAACTTCTCTGAGTGCTCTCCCACTGCGCACATGTCTAGCTTCTGTTTCGTTGTCGCTATTTGAATTCCGGAACATTAGCTTTTCCAGATCCGACCAATTTACTGTATCTTCAAGATGTTCTTCTCATGCAATATCTTGATCCTCAGCTTCAGAAAATGTAAAAATTTTCCTCTGGGTCCCTTGAAGAAATACCTCTCGGCTTGGCTATATGACTTTACTCTGTCAATAGCAAACTCGGTGATGTACCCTCCAATGGTGCTATCAAACCAGTGATATACTCCTCGTGACACGACGTTATCAACTCTTTTGACCTTCTTGATCAACACCGACGTTCAAACCACAGGAGGTCTAGATATTATCTCAAACTGGGTATCTGCTAAGCTAGATAACCACTAAAATAGCTGCTAATGGATTCCTCCAAAGAAAATCTTGTGTATATCAGTAAAGATATATCTCTCCAACCAATCCTCTGTACTAATATTAGGTTTCTTATTCTGGGCTTCAGCGAAGTCCTTCTCTTGATCCTCTATCAAATTTTGAATTTATGTCTTTGATGGAAACCACCTTGACATTCCCTCAAGAAGATTCTTGTCCCGACAATGGAACCATTTGTTGGCACAGGGGTAGACCTAGGTCTTAGCTCCAAGAGCGCACCAACAAGCCCTAGATACTGTCCCTTTCAACAACACCTGTGAGGAAGATATAGTCTCACCCGAAGAAACTATGTGGGGGGTTGCAGGAAAAAAATGTCTACAACCAAAAGGAATGTAAAGTGGGTTCAAAATGATCGGCACACAATGATATAGTATTCTTTATCTTCCTAGGATCTACTATGGAAGATATATCTATTAGATCTAACACAATAATGCAATAGCAATATACCAATAACAAAGAACAGAACACTAATCACACACACAACACAATATATACATGGTTCACCCTCTCTCTAGGGCTACGTCCACATAACTATGTTTTATAATGTATTAAGATGAAGCATACAGTTCTTGTCTACACTCTTAGCTACCAGATCTTCTCTCTTCTGTTCGCTATCTCTTCCCTCCCTATGCACCAAGCTGCAAGGTTGATATTTGCACCCAGCTGAAGATCTTACAATACAGAAGGCTCTCCCACTCAACACTTCTCTCTCAATCAATGTTACTCACTCGATCACACAATGACAATGACAACAAGAATAATCCTAACATCAACAACAACAACAACCCATCCCATGTCCTTTAGACCTCTATTTATATATTACAATCACTCATCGACATCCTTAGGCCGAAACCTAGGTTTCAAAACCCTAGGTGTCTAAAACCCTAGGTCAACTTGACCTGTATTTTCAGGGATTTTCCAGCCTGTCTTTCCTTCCTTCTTGCATGGTGCTCCAAAGCATCCAACGATGGATTTTTATGCTTGTTGAGTTGTCCACAATTCTTCTTTCTTATTGATCTGTCGTCCTCGATCTCCTCATTCAATGGCTAATTCCTTTTACTTCACTCCTTTTTTTCTCTTTTGCTCACTTCGACCTAGTAACAGTCACTGTGTCTTCCACGCAGTTTGCATTCTGCCTTTTCTTCCTTGATCTTCGCTTACTTTCATAACCAAGGGCCAACAATACCTCAAAAAGAACATATCGCATATCCTTTATCTTCTTACCAAGACCCTGTAGTCTTTCCTTATTCAACTATAGCCATACTCTATCTCCCACTTTAAATGTTTTCTTTGTTTTGTGTTGGTCATTTCTAGCCTTGTATTTTTCCTTTGACTTCCTCAGTGTCTCTTGTACTTGCAAATAGATCTGCCTGATATTCTAAAAAAAAAAATCTTCCTTTAGTGCATCTCCTGTGAGGTCCTCCCTCACTCCTCCTTGTTTTCCATATACAACATCTAAGGGTGAAGGTGACAAATACCCAAAGCATGCTTCAAAAGCAGACTTACCAGTAAAAGTGTGGACTGCTTTGTTATAAGAGTGTTGTAGATTGATTAAATTTTCATCCCAAGTCTTTGCATGCTTATGATTGTAACCCCTCAAAAGTTGCACCAAAGTCTTGTTGACTACTTATGTCTTCCCATCTATCTGTGGATGGAATGTTTTAGACATATTCAACTTAGTTTCCATATTCTCCTATAATGTATTCCAAAATGCACTAAGAAATATGGTATCCCTATATGAGATGATGCTCCTTAGTGTCCCAAAGTGAACCTAGACATGTTCAAAGAACTTACTTGTTTCTTCTTTTCCAGTGATGGTATTTTTACAAGGCATGAGAATGCACATTTTGTTGAACCTATCAACTACCACAAATAGATAGTCATGTCCCTTCATGGTTGTTGGTAAGCCTCCCACAAAATCCATGGAAATGTTTTCCCAAGGTCGAGTGTCTATAGGTAAGGGATAATATAGACCTTGCTTCATGTTTTTGGGATTTATGGTACAACAAAGTATACATCCTATAATATACCATGCTACATCTTCTTGCATTTTGGGCCAATACACATGCCTCTATAAGTTGGAAACTATCTTCCCAACACTAAAATGTCCTGCAACCTTGGAGGTGTGAGCCTCTCTGATAAGCTGCAATAATTCACCTTTAGGAACACAAAGATTGTCAAGCTTATAGAGTAACCCATTATGGAAATGATAGTCATCCTTTCTATCACCTTCTTCTATATGAATTTGGACTTGTAGCTACCAAAACTCCTCCTTGAAGTTCTCATCTTCTATGTATGTCTCTTTGTATGCATCATGGGTAAAAGGATCCATGTGCATCAAAGTTCCCAAATATTTAATATTGGATGTAGGTGGCCATAAAATAATTTATTACAACAGTTTTGTGCTACCCTTCTTATACTTAATGACCAAATGAAATTTCTATAAAAACCCAATCCACTTGTAATGTCTAGTTCTTGTAGCTTACTATGGGCCTGCAAATACTATAGTGGTTGGTGATCTATGTGGATGATGGTCTCCTCTCCCATTAGATAGTGTTTCCACTTTTTGATAGCTTTTACTAAGGAATAAATCTTCTTGTCATAGGTAGGGTAGTCAAGAAATACCCCATGAAATACTTCAGAATGATAGAAAATGAGCCTTCCTACCTGCATTAATACTACTCCCATGAAATACCCAATTACATAGGTAGGGTAGTCAAGAAATACCCCATGAAATACTACTCCCATGAAATACCTGCATTAATTGCATTGGTGCTTGAATGATCTTTCTTTTCATCTCATCAAATGCCTTCTTCTTATTCTTCCCCCATTGGAAACTCTTACTATTAGCTGTTATGGCGTGGAGTGGTATAGTTGTCATTGAAAATTAAGCTATGAAATTTCTTAAGTATTGTGTCACCCAAAAAACACTCCTAACTTTATTGACATTTGTAGGAACGAGTCATTTCATGATGGCCTCCATCTTTGTGGGATATATCTTGAGCTCCCCTTCACCAATCACATACCCCAAATACACAAAATACTACTGAGAAAGCTCACATTTATTGATATTATCTAACAAATGGTTCTTTCTTAGAGTCTCCAACACCTACATAGGATGTGATATATGATCCTCCCAGGTAGCACTATAAACCTGTATATCATCCAAATAAACAATAAAAAATGAGTATAGAAAAGGGCGTAAAACACCATTGATTACTCTCATAAATGTAGTCAATGCATTACATAAACTAAATTGTATAACCAACCATTCATACAAATCGTGCCTTTTCTTGAAGGAAGTCTTCTAGGTATCTTCTTCTTTGACATGTACCTAGTGATATCCTGATTTCAAATCCAACTTAGTGAAGTACTTGGCATGCTGCAACCGGTCCAATAGATCATTGATCCTTGGTAGGGGGTACAAATTCTTCAGTGTAATCTTGTTCAATGCACTGTAATTGATACACTTTCTCCAAGTCCCATCCTTCTTGGGTACAATTATGATGGGTGGCCCACCAGGTGAGGTACTTGGTAGAATTACACTCTGATCCAACAACTTATATAATTGCTTCTTCACTTCATTTGATTCCAGAAAAAACTATCTATACAGGCCAATATTCGATAGTGGGTATTTTGGAAACAACTGTATCCCATGCTCCATTTCCCTCTTGGGTGGTAGTCATTTAGGCTCCTGGAACACTCCTCTGTATTTATGTAGAAAATTTTCCAAATTTTGTTTCTTCTCTTTAGTACACACCTGCAAGGATGCCTTTACTCTCATTGACTCATCATCAAACTGATTTTCTCTTAAGAAAAGTAAAAAATATTTCTTACTAGAACTAGTCAAATTCTTGGCTTGATTGGCACTTACGAGTGAGATCTTTGACTTGCATTTATGCGCATTGATGATGTAGGACTTTCCATCCTTGATCAGTCGATATTGGTTGGCTCTCTGCATGAATATTGAATCCCTAATATACATGTAATGGCTTCCAAAAGCTACTCCAAATACATCAAGGGGTACTACATCCAATTCCACTTCATCAATAAAATCAAAACTTATACCAAATACAATATTACATTGTTTTGTTACCTTTATCGTTGCATCCTTATTTACCCAACCTAATGGATAGGTGTTAGGATGATTCTGAACCTCCAATCCAAGCTTTTTGAAAATATCCACTCCTATGAGATTAGCCTGTGAACCAGAGTCAAACATATCATCTATCTTGGTCTTCTTGATCTAAATCTTGATGTGGAAGAGCTTGGTCATCTCCTTCTCTTTCTCGGATTCACCTCCTTCTACAAATATGTGCATTCAATATTTTCATCCACATAAGAGATACTTTCAACCTAATTACTTGAATCTTTGGCTAGAAGGTTCTTTTTGTTTCCTTCCTTCTTGCAGTTCTTTGGGTTTAGCTCTGGATGTAGTTTCCAACATTTTTCCTTAGTGTTTCCATCAATGTTGCAATGATTGCAATGGTTGCTAAGATATTTACTCTGTTTTGAAGTGGTTGTTGTCTTCTTATATTTTTCTCCTTTCCAGTTCTTCTTCCCCTCCTTGGAATCTTCCTGGTGCTCTTTCTTCTTCGCCTCCTAGTGGCCCATTTTTTAACATAGCCCGATAGCCATCTAGGGACAGTTTTTTGAATTCCTAAACCTTCAATTGTGATAAGGTTTTGGACTTTCTAGAATTTTCTTAGAAAATCCACTGTGTGGCTATCCCCACATGTCTAAGTAATGGAGGATGACATGGCATACACTCGCACCATGGTGATCAATATGGTAGGTCAACTTGTGAGAGGCATAACGTTCTCATACAAACTCCAATTGACAAATGGTCTGCACCGTTGGAAAGGTATCGACGTGTAGAAATTATAATGTTCTTCCATAGTAAGGTTTGTGCAAAAAAAATTTGTTTGATGCCTCAAAATGACTCCAGAATAACTATGACTATTTTTTGCACCCAAAATTTCAAATTTGGACTAACCGTTGAAATGGCCTTGCAAGTTAATTCCTTCAATTTTTTACACCCAAAAAGTAGTGAGATAGATGATAAATAATATAATGATCCCATTCGTATCAGAAACTAGAATTTGGTGTCACCGAGCTACCTATAGGGTTATCATAAGTAGATGGAAATCCACGTTTGGTAGTAAAACCAAGGCCTTCCCCCCATTTGAAACAAATCCATATGTAGGCACTTGTGAAAATGCAATCAGTGTACAAAAACTAGGTATATCCATGGGAGGAATGATGTAACTGGTGACATACCCCAAATGAAATAATTGTATGTACTATGCATAGTAGTGGAAGAAACTACCCCACTAATGGATGGTAAGGAAGGAGTTAAGGAGATTCCTCATGCAACACTAGATGATGAAGGAATAAGTCCTCCCATACTAGGTAAACCACTCACACCTGACATTAAATGAGGATTTCTAAGAAAATGAGAATAGACACCAAAAGGTCTATTCACCCAAATGAGTAAAGGGTTTATGATGATGATGAATAAGTTATTCAACCACAATGAAACATGAGTTCTAATCCAAAAAATGACTACCTATGGTCAACTAGATATAGACTTTACCATAGATCACACCCTTAGAAAATATAGGCTTCAACAAGAAAATCAATGGATAAAGTGGTTCTTCTAAAAACCAATCCTTTGGGGGATGTCAAGTCCCAAAAATATTGTCTAGAAAAGGTGTGAGGAATAATTATGGTATCCCACACGTAATATCCCTTAATGGTGCAAGTACCCTTTATTAAGGCAGGAACCCTCTGAGGGAGCTAAAACATAGGTTCAACGTCTACCCTAGGTATCATAGAAACTTCCTTCCACTTTCAAAGGCTCAACCACACGTATGGTTAGGGAAACAAATCTTGAAGCTTCAAGAAGAGTTACCTCTCATAGAGGAACAACACTTCTAAAATTGTACTCAGTATTTGAAGCAGTCTATCAAACACCAATACAAGCAGAGAGGGGATATCACTCTACTTTCCCCAATGCGAACTCCTAATTAAATCTTGTGCTAGGGGAGCCTCCTGACACACATGTTTTGACACTGCTTTTATGCTCTCATTAGTGACTTCTAGGTTCCGTTTAGGTGGCCTTGGAGAATTTACTCTCCAACTCTGCACCAGGCCCTAAATCCTAATCTAATGTTAGTTTTCTAAAAGAAAAGAGTCTAATAAATTTTATCTTAAGAGCTTCTCTTTATTAGGTTGTTGATTACTCAAGGGTAATGGAATGAAACATTAATGGTATTTTGACTCTTTCCAATCCAAAGAAAGACGGAATGAAAATGAAAAAAATGTACTTATTTTTATTTGATGAAAACTATCTAAGGGAAGGAACGAGAGGTTTATTCTTCTCAAATAGGATCACTCAAATCCAACCAGGACTACCAATCACTCCAAAAGACAATTTCAGACCCCAACATTCACAAGTAACACTTAAATGCAACTCTGAAAAAAAGCAAACCTAAAATGCTCCAAAAGGGATGATCATAAAATTAATTTTTTTATTTTCTCTTTTATTCCATGAAAATAATAATGAAATTTAGTTCCTTCAAAGACAAAGTTCTAAACGTTCTCTTTCCTAATAATAGAGACCCTAGGATTCATAAGAAAACACCCAGAATTTATTTTGCAAAAGAAGATGTTTTTTTCACCCTACGAGCCATTTTTTGAGCACCCTACAAGGAAGGTCACAAGCTTCCTTCACTCAGGTAGTGAACAATCATAGGTTTCCTTCACTTAGGTAGTGATCAGTCATGGGATTCTAGTGATACAAATAGTGACCTATATTGAGGAACTCGCTCTCCAACAATCATTTAGAGTGTGACTGGTCACGGGATGTCAACAATTTTCTAGATACCCGTCATGAGATTTCAGTGGGGAAACCATGATCGTGGGAGGAAAGGGCATGACAATGAAAACCCAACCTAGAAAAAAGTCAGATATAAATATGAAATTCACTCAAATAAAACAAACATCAAATCCACTTTAAACTCACCATATAAAATGAGAGGAACAAAACACTCAACACCTCAAATCCACTTGGAAAATTCAAGCAATAAAGAAAAATCTCAAATCTGTATTTTTCCTCAAATCCACTTTCTGAACTTTTCTTGATCAAATCTGTATTTTTCCTAATCTTGTACAAATTGTTCAGTAGCAGTCGTCTACAAATTTGGGGAAAATTTCTCAGATCTGTCACATATCTGAAAGATCTTCTCTCTAAGTGAGTGATGAGGAAGAAAATAAGATACATAACATGTTTCAAAGGTAAAAGAGCAAGGGAATTCTAAAACTAAGGAAGAATCAAATATCCTTCCCCAATGGAGTCGTCAGTTCTGTTGTGGATAAATTTCACCTACAGATAAGTAAGACCTCCCATGGATCTTCCCTTGATCTAAGACAAATAGCGAGATATACCACTATGAGGTTTCCCTAGATCTAATTAGATTTCATTCCTTTTATACTAAAGGGAAAGGAGGCATACCTTGTTAACTAGTGGTTGTCCCTACGTATCCTAGTTGATGCATCTTTGGAGATCCAGGTCTAACTCTTATGATTTTCTTCCTATACACAAGGGACAAACAAATACCAATCTATGAACCCTTTCAAGCATTAGTAAATCCAAATCTATTCTAGATCTAATTGTGATCTAATCTAATCTATCCAAGGCAAGATCAAATCCACCATGCAAAGATAAATAAAATAGATTTGGGAAGGGGAAAACACACATATCTATATATATCAATCAAATGAAGGACAAATCATTATTTTAGTCATACCTTGAGTCATGATGAAATCCTCCTAGATCCTTGCTCCAACTCCTCCCTAGCCCTCACACAAGATTGTACATGTAACTGATTCCTCCTTCTCTTGCCCATGGAATTCCTTCTTTATATAGTTTGGTGGAGGAGGCTAGGGGATGCTTCTAGATCTCTAGAAATCAGTGAAACTCAACTAGATTGAGAGTTCCCAAGCTCATCATGAGATGAAAAACTCTCTTAGTGTTGATCTCCTTGAAACTCGCCTAATCTAGAATGCTACAAGGGCGGTCGTGAGTTGTCAGTAGTGCAGCCAACGACTGATCATGAGCTGCTAGTGATGCAACCTACAATTGATTGTGATTTAATAATGGCATGGAGCGCGACCTCCCTCAAAATTAGTGCAATCCAAGGTAGAATAATGTGTCTCAACAATGAAGCATTAATGGTTCCTCTACAAGTCCCTAGGGTGGAAAATAAGGCTTTAACAATAGTAAACAATGATTCAGATTTAGGAGTGGAATGAACTAATTAACATACTGAATACAATAAACATAGAGATGTGAAAAACAACACATATATCCAATGAACAATCTATTCTATTGAATAAATGAAATATGCTGAAATTGTAAAACTACATAACTAAAACACTTTCTCGAATGGTGGTAACTATCTCTGAGAAGAGATGTGGCTACTACGCACAGTTGTCTGAGAATAAATGATTACAATGAGGCTCCAGAGGCTTTTTTGATATTACTCATGAATTCCAAAACCCTATACATCCAAAAACCTAACCCCAAGAGGTGAAACGACAAACATTGTGTGGGCCCCTATGGGTAAGTTTGTACCTCAACTTCCCAGGGTCATAAATTTTACATACAACCTCCATGTGATATCCCGTTGGAAAGGTATTTCAGAGAACTACACATTACGTTGTCAAGCTTTGACTTGATTTATAGTTTGATTGTGGCAAGCCAAAAAAAAACATTGTTTAGGGCTCCAAATCATCCCTGGAAGTAGAACAAGATGTGTTGACATGAAAACATACAAAATAATCTAGTTGGATTAGGTGAGAGACCACCATTATCCACCTGGAATATGTGTAGGGCCTCAAACAACCCTATAAGTGTAGAACCCACAATTACAAATAAGTACAAAAGAACGTGTTGAACCAAAAATGGACAAGTGGAGCCAGTTGGAATATGTGGGTGGCCACCAATATCCACTTGGATCAATCCTCCCCTCTTAGGAAGAAATGGCCTCTAGTGTGTTGAATTCCCCCATTAGGTGAGAAAACGTCTGCTGGATTTGGCCCCGGGTGAGCCACTTGCCTTGGTGTAGGCGTTTCCCAGCCTTGACAACCCAATAAAGTTGGATCCTTTGCTGGTGAGTGCCCTTGACCTGTGTGTCCACTATCTGATCAATGGATGCTTGTTCCATATAGTCATGGTTGAGCTCTATTGGTGTCATTTGTTTTGTGATATCAGAGTTTTCCAATAATGGTGGAAAATATGGCCGAAGGAGGTCCACACTGAACATTGGGTGCAGGCCAAGGAAGGGTGGAGTGTTGAGCTCAAAAACATTTCTACCCATAACCTTGGTGATAGTGTAAGTCCCATAGAAAAGTGGACAGAGCTTCCGATAGGGCCCTGTGAGGCACTCCTTATGAAAATGTAACTAGACTTTGTCTCCAACCTAAAACTGGTGCGATACCCTATGTTGATCATGACGGTACTTGTACTTAGCATTGGATTTCTGCAAAATCTCTTGGACCTGTTGGTGGATGTGTTGAATCCACTCAATGAATATGGTGGCTTTGTCGGTTTCAGACTGAACATGTGAAGAGTTTGTTTGTGTGGTGTCAAGAGGTAGTGCAACATCAATGGTACCCAAGGGTTGGAATCCCAGCCCCACCTGAAATGGGCTATGGTAGGTGGAGCTATGGAGAGCCTAACTGTGTTGAACATAGGGGAGACTCTCATCCCATGTACGTGGATGCTTAGAGTTGTACATGCATAGAATGCGCACAATCATCTAATTGACGACCTATGTTTGGTCATCTGTTTGGGGGTGGAAAGCAGTGGATTTATTGAGCTTGGTGTCCAACAATGACCAAAGACTCGACCAAAATGTGTTAAGGAACCTGTTTTCCTAGTTGGAGATGATGGTCTATGGTATCCAAAAATGGATCCACACTCGTTCAAAGAAGAGCTTGCCAATATCATACACTGTGATATTCTTCTTGCAAGTTGTGAGGATGGCCATCTTCAAAAAACTGATCAATGACCACAAATATGTAGTCATTGTCATGCTTGGTGGACAAAAGGCCAGACATGTAATCCACTGAGATGGATTGCCAAGGCTTCTCAGGAGTAGGAATAGGGGTGTATAAGCCTTGCTTCTTGATGGTTGGCTTGGAAATTGCACAGGCAATGCAATATATGATATACTTGCTAACGTATTCTCAAACTTTTAGCCAATAAAAATGTTTATGAAGAATGACCACAATTTTTTCCACACCAAAATGTCCTGCCATCTTACTGTAGTGGGCTTCCCAAATCAGATTTGCAAGCTCACTTGTAGGAACACAGAGATGGCCCATATGGCATAATAGTCTGTCTTGAATGTGAAAATCAGTGACATCCACGCCTGTACCCAAGAGTTGATAGGTGGCGACGAAGTCCAGATCTTGTTGATAAAGTTGGGGCCAATCAGATGCCTCATGTCCATAGGAATGGAGTGCAGTGGTGAGTGCATTCACGGGAGGTCGACTGAGGAAGTTAGTGACACAATTTGCGATCCTTATCTTATATTTGATGTTGATATAGAATTGTTGCAGGTAGGTGGACCACTTACAATGGCGATCGTTCTGCAATTTCCCCTATGTCTATATGAATTGCAGAGGCCTATGATCAGTGTGGATGATTGTCTCCTTTCCTAGAATGTAATGTTTCCATTGTCGACAGGCTTGTACAATGGAATACATTTCCTTGTCATAGGTGGGGTATTTCCAGACAGTATCTGAGAGTGTCTCACTATGGTATGCCACTAGATGACCATGTTGAGTGAGAACTATACCTACAACATAGTTAGATGCATCAGTCTCAATCTCGAATGGTTGTTGCAGATCTGGCAAGGAGAGTATTGGAACTGAGCACAAGCAATGCTTTATATCATTGAATGCTTGTTGTTGTTCCTTCCCCCACATGAACTTTTCCCTGCCACCGCCCTTGGTCACCTGGGTGAGGGCCCATGCAATATGGTAGAATCCCAACATGAACCGTCGGTAGAAGTTGGCAAGTCCCAAGAAGCTCTGAAGCTCGGTTAGTGTGGTCGGGACTGGCCAGTCATGGATGAATTAGATCTTAGCTGGATCAACATGTAGCCCATGCTCATCAACAATGTAGCCCAAGTATTGGACCTTGTTCATGCTTTGATCTTAGCGGGATCAACATGTAGCCCATGCTCATCAACAATGTAGCCCAAGTATTGGACCTTCTCCAAGTTGGCATATAGATTGTGTTGCCACAGAGTGCTCAAAGCCTGTTGAATATGTCGCATGTGCTCCTCCCAAGTTTTGTTGAAGATGAGGATGTCATCCAAATATATCGCCACAAAAGAGTTGGTGAAGGGTGTCAATACATAATCCATCAACCTCATGAAAGTGGTTGGTGCATTGGTTAATCCAAAGGGCATGACCAACCATTCAAAGAGACCTTCTTTAGATTTGAAGGTTGTTGTCCATACATCAATTGGTTCGATGGGAACCTGGTAGTAGCCAGAACTTAGGTCAATCTTTCTGAAGAAATTTAACCCCTTGGGTTGGTCAAGAAGGTCATCAATCCTGCAAATTGGGTACCATTTCCTGAATGTGATTTTCTTTAAGTCTCTGTAATCAATGAAGAGTTTCCAAGTCCCGTCCTTCTTCTGCACCAGTACAATCAAGCTTTTGCAAGGGGAGGATATGGGTCTAATGTGCCACTTTTGAAGAAGCTCTTGAATCTGACACCCGATTTCATCATTTTCCATCAATGAGTGACGAAAGAATGGTTCATTAGGTAGAGGTGTATCGAGGGTCAGATCAATTGGATGCTTGACTTGGAAGTGTGTAGGTACCCCGGTGGGTGAGAAGAAGATGTCTTTGTATTCTTCCACGATCCTGTCCACTTTCTTTTGCTGCAAAGAGAGGCTCTGTGTAGAGGCCATGGATGTGGTAGCGACCTTTTTCTTACTGTGAGCATGAATCACAAAGAAGATGAACTTCCCAGCCTATGAAATGACCTTATTGCATTGCAGAGCAGATATTAAAGAAATAGTGGTAGGCGACACTACCTATGGTATCATGCACAATTGTCTACCCAAAGTAATAATAACACTGTAGGGTCTAGACTCATACACAACATGATGCTTCCACAAATATGGTTTTCCTAATAGAACATCACAAACTTCAAGGGGAGCAATATCACATAATACCTCATCTTTGAAAGGCTTGTTGTTGTAGGGAAGAAGACACTGTTAGCTGACACAGAGATATTTTTCTTGGCAAAGCCAACCGATGGTGTAGGGATGAAGGTGTGGTGTCATTGGCAGGTACAACCACTTGATGACCTCTACTGAAATCAGGTTCTTCTGATTGTCGCTATTGGCAATGAAATGAAGCGAAGCCCCTTTTACCCACATCCGTGAATGAAAGAGGTGTTCCCCTTCCTCTGATTCTTCTGTTTCGCTTGTCTCGACTTTTGTGGTAGCGATAGTGGCACTGGGTTCAACATTGATAATCCACTTCCCTCCTTTGGGATTGGATTCAGAATCAGAATCGGCCTTTGACTCAAAATCCTTTAGCTCGAACACGAGTGACTGCTTGGAGTGGCATTCTTCAGTGTTGTGCCAAGGGGTTTTATGGTACTCACACCATTTTCACGTGTCCTTCTTCATCTTCTCATCACCCTTCTTGTGTTGTGTCTTGGACTAGTTGTCCTGAGAGTGGCCATATTTTCTCTATTATTTGTTGTGTGGGTTGGGGCCGCCTTTTGCCTGCTTCAACTGTGAGGAGTTTGCAAATCCAAACTCTCACCTCTTCTGCTTAAATTTTTTCTTGATCTTGACATCGTATCTATAAGTCGTACCCAATGAGGTGATGTCCAGAAACTCAATTTCTGTTTGAATGTATCTATGAAAATAGCCACAGTATTTGAGCACCGGATCTCGCTCAGAGTCTTTGATACCCAATTTGGTGTGCAGGGTATGGAAAATATTGGTCAAATCTGGTACTGTCTGGTCCCTTTTTTGACGCAGGGTGGTCCATCTAGTGTACTAGTCCTCGTAGCTTCCAACAAGGTAGTATTGTTCTTTAAGGACATCTCGGAATGAATCCCATGTAAGGGTAACCACAAATATTGCATATTCCTCTATGGCCCTTTGCTCAGAGTAAATGTCCCACCATTCCTTAACATGGGGGATGACCTTGAGGAGTGAAAAAGTAATATTTTCCCTATCAGAAAAATTATGGACCGAAAAATACCCTTCAAGCATATTCAACCATTTATCTACAACATATGCATCTATTAGTCCTTCAAATATTGGAATATCAAAATTTACATGTACCTTGAAGGGGGTTGCATGAACACTTGATGAAGATGCTTCTCCTGTGGGCAACCGCCGAAGGAACTGTGCAAATTTGTCCATCATTTCATTCCTTTGTCGCGCAAGGGCTTCGTCGAGCAACATTTTGAAAGGATCTCCTGCTCCATCATATTTCTTTCCATCTCCCATGGGTTGTTTTCGGGCTCGACACAACCAATCTTGCAATGAATCGATTGGTTTGAGTCCCAAATTCTTGTACCCAGATCTTATCGGGGACATGCACGAAAAAAAATAAATGAAGAGAAGATCGCTCTGATACCACTGATCCATATTTAGGAGTGGAACGAACCAATTAACAAACCAAATACAGTAAACACGGAGATATGAAGAACAACACAGATATCTAGTGAACAATATCTTCTATTGAATAAATAAAATAGGCTGAAACTATAAAACTGCAGAACAGAAACACTTGCTCGAATGGTGGTAGTTATCTCTAAGAAGAGATGTGGCTGCTACCCACATATGTCTGACCAGAAATGATTACAATGAGGCTCTATAGGCCTTTTTGATATTACTCATGAATTCCAAAACCCTATACATCCAAAAACCTAACCCTAGGAGGTGAAACGCTAAAAGTCGTGTGGGCCCCTATGGGTAAGTAGGTACCTCAACTTCTAGGGGTCGTAACTTTTGCATACGACTTTTGTTTTAAACGCGTGATAGCCCGTTGGAAAGGTATTTAAGAGAGATATGCATTACACCATCAAACTTTGACTTTCTGTATAGTTTGACTGTGGCGAGACAAAAAAACATTGTTTAGGGCTCGAAAACGGCCCTCGAAGTACAACAAGATGTGTTGACGTGAAAACATACAAAATAAGCTATTTGGATTAGGTGAGAGGCCACCAGTATCAACATGGAGAATGTGTAGGACCTCAGACAGCCCCAGAAGTGTATAACCCATAATTACAAAGAAGTACAAAAGAATGTGTTGAACCAAAAATGGACAAGAGGAGCCAGTTGGAATAGGTGGGTGGCCACAAATATCCACCTAGATCAAACAATGTCAACACATTCCCCAAAACCTATGTCTAGTCCCTTCCCAAGCCAATCACAACCCTTAACTTAACAATAAACAAAGTCAATATATTCCCCACAATCCATATTTAGTCCCTACCTAGACCAATAGTAATCAACAAAATCCATATATTCCTTAAATCCATATGTACTCCCCACCCATACCAATAACAACCAACAAAGTCCATATATTCCCCATAGTCCATGTGTAGTCCCTACGTGAACCAACATAAATCAACAAAATTCATATTCACTTGAATTCATATGTACTCTGCACCTAGACCAATAACAATCAAGAAAGCTCATACATTCCCTAGAATCTATGTAGTCCACACCTAGATCAATAGTAGTCAACAAAGTCCATTTATTCTCAATTATCCATATGTAGTTGGTTTTGAAACTTCTCAACATTTCAAGTGAACACTCCACCTATCATGAAGGGAACCAAGTAAAGCTTTAGTAACATACAAAAGATAAAATAAAATATATAAAATGTACAAAATAATCTTAAAAATATTCAATAAAGAGAGATTTAGTCAAATTAATAAAAATATATGAAAAATAACAAGGGGTAGATGAAAAGTATAACTATATATAATAAAAGGAATAACAAAGTAGCTAAATGAGAAATATAGTCCTTATAACTATAAAATTAATTTAAAAACATAAATTTTTTAATTAAAATAATAAATAATTGAAAAATAATGTTTTTTTATTAAAATTATAAAAAAT